>VZQC01014220.1:251146-261586 GCA_009823505.1 Rhizomys pruinosus | reverse complement strand
AGCAGCCAGTGCTCTTAAATTCTTAGCTATCTCTGTAGCCCACGAATGCTTTAGTTCTTAATATCAAGTTCTCCAAAATTAGGAGTGGAGAATCAAAAGGGATAGGGAGAATATATCAGTCCTTTAATCCCCTGGAAAATATTCATCCAGAGAAGGAAGGGCTTATGAGGGTGGAGGGAGCTATATCACCATGGTTGCCCATCTGTGTCTAGATCTGTGATCAGAAGCTACAGTCAACAACGGTAGCCATTGCTTTCCAGTCTTGGGAGGTTAAGTTTCTTATTCCTTATTTTGCTTCCACAAGCCTCACACAACTGCTACACAAATATGCTCCTCAAAAGCTGTCTACCAAACACCCTGCTAGAGAGAAAGATGGGTAGTTCTTCCTGAGCTGAAATTAACTGAAATCACCTGCAATTTATCTTACTGTCCCTGAAAATTACAAGCCTTGGTGGGTTCTCAGAGTTCCAAAATAGTTAACATCAGATTCAGCCATTGTAATGTTTGGGTGGGAAAACTGATTCCTAACACTAGCCCACCATTTTCCAGAGTCTATCATTACTTGTTTATATATCAGAATATATCTTGCTTTTCCATTTATTCAATTTTTATTATTGATCCTTAAATGGAATTATATTTTCCTTTATGTAGACCTTGTACTTTTTTTTTTTTTAAACGTTTGGGTTTTTTTTTTTTTTTTATTTCTGTATGTGTATGAATGTACTGTCTGCATGCAGGTTTGTGCACCCGTGTTGTGCAATGCTGCGGAGGTCAGAAGAGGGCGTTGGATTCCCCTGGAACTGGAGTTCTCCTGGAATTGGAGTTTTGGACGGTTCTCACTCCATGTGGGTGCTGGGGATTGAACCTCGGTCCTTTGTAAGATAGTCGGCACTCTTAACTGCTAGGCCATCTCTCCAGCCCATGTAGACCTTGTACTTTTAAAGTTACGCTTGTTCTTTGTTACAGCTTTTTTTGTTTTCTATTATAATTTTCTTCCATATAATTGGTGGCTTATTTATCTCTCTATAAAAATGTGATTCATGGAACTTAAAACCATTATGATAAGTGAAGTAACACGGTCCTAGAAAAATGAACGATGAATGGTATTCCTTATTTGTGGATGCTAGCACCAAATCCCTAGTTGAAAGCCAAGCTGAGCAAAGTTAATGTTATATTTCTTTTTATCTGAAGGCAACTGCACTGTTATAATGTGAATCCCTTAACGGGCTCTAGAATTAACACTTATTTTCAGACTTCGTAATTGTGGTATATGGGTGGAGAGTATGTATTTATATTTTAGAGTAGTAAAAAATTAAGGGAAAAATGTGAACGTCTAAACATATTTTGGAATTAACATACAGTTTGTTTTCAGAGGTCATAATTTTGGCATATATGTGATGTATATATAGTCATATTTTGAAGCAATACAAATTGGAGGGAACAACAACAAAAGGACTGGGTCAAAGAACTGACTGAAACAGTAAACTGCCCAAAACAATAAACCTTTGCATAGAAAAACTTTAAAAAGACTGAGAAAAAGATGCAAGACATGTATGTCAGAATGTATGAGCTCTGGTGGGATGGGGCACATGGAAGGGGGAATGAGTCTAAATTGGATTGAGAAATTATGTAGGAAATACACAAAACTTCAATAAAATATTTTTTTAATTTAAAGAAAAAAATAAAGCAGGCTGTAGCAAGGAATAAATTTGAATTTCATAATAACATCAAAAAAAAAAAAAGAAAAACATTCCTATTGATACAGTGATGATTTCAATTCCTACAAATACAGTGGTACCTGAATAATGAAATCTTTTCCAATCTCATTCTAGTCATTTATTAAAATGACCATGTATACATCACTCATTACAATCTCACTATGCCTCAAAGGTCTGTTCTGTAAAGTAGGATAATACAAATATCTCTTCTCCTTTCACCTGCATAGAACAACATTGTGTAGATGTACCACACTTTCTTCATACTTGTTGAGGGGCAGTTTTAGCTCCTCACTACTGTGAAGAGGGTTGCAAACAACATGGCTGTGCATGTATCTCTGTGGTAGGATATGTCTTGTGAGTATATACCCAGGAGTGGCATGACTGGGTTAGGTGGTAGGCTCATTTTGAGTCTTTTAAGGGTTCTCCACACTGCTGCATTCTATAGTGGCTGTACCAATGTACATTGCAATCCACAGTGGATGAGTTTTCCCCTTTCCCCACAACCTCTCCAAAATTTGGTGTCTTTTGTTCTCCTGATCTTAGCCAATCTTCTTGGAATGAGATGATATCTTAAAGTGGTTTTCATTTTCATTTCCCCAATTATTAACAATGTTGAACAATTTTTAAGATGTTTCTCAGCCATCTTAATTCCTCACTTATGAAGTCTCTGTTCATCTCTTTACACCATCCTTTGACTCATTTGTATTCTTCTTTGTTTTTTGAGTAGTTTATATATTCTGTATGTTAATTCTCTGTCAGATGTATCAGCAGTGAAGGTTTCCTCCCACTCTGTGGGTCCTCTCCTCACTCCAATGATTGCCTCCCTCACTGTACAGTAGCTCTTGAGTTTAATGATGTCCCACTTTTCAATTGTAAACCCTGTTTACTGCGGAGCTGCTGTCAGATTCAGAAAGTCTTTTCCTATGGTTGTGTCTTGTCATTTACAAGTGAATGAAGAAAGTGCGGTACATCTACACAATGGTGTTCTATGCAGGTTTAAAGAGACATGGCATCGTGAATTTTGCAGGTAAATGGATGGAACTAGAATATATTATGCCAAGTGAAGTAACACAGTCCCAGAAAAACAAAGGACAATTGACATCCCACATTTGTGGATGCTAGCACTAAGTACCTAGTTGTAAGGCAAACTGAGCAACGTTAATATTATATTTCTCTTTATCTGAAAGCGACTGTGTGCTTATAATATGAGACCCTTAATGGGCTCTAGAATTAACCTACCACTTGTTTTCAGACTTTGTAATTTTTATATATGGGTGGAGGGTATATAATTAACCTACCACTTGTTTTCAGACTTTGTAATTTTTATATATGGGTGGAGGGTACATAGTTTAGAGTAATATGAAATTAAAAAGGGGAAATGTGAACCCCAAAATGGGATTTGGAAATAACATACAGTTTATTTTTCAGACAACATAGTTTTACTATATGTGAAATGTGTATGCATGCAGGTTTTGGAGCAGTACAAATTGGAGGGAACAACAATAACAAAAGGACTGGGACAAAGAGCTGATGGAAACAGTTAACTTCTGCACAAACCATAACCCTCTGCACAGAAAAAACTTAAGGGGACAAGGTAAAAGATGAAGAGTTGTATGAAAGAATGCATGAACTCGGGTGGGGTGGGGGTATGGAAAGGGGAATAAGTCTGGATTAGATAGAGAGATGTATGAAATGCACAAAACATAAATAACATAAATTATCACCTATACTTTTCTTTAGGAATTATATGAGCTTATATACATTGGAAATTCTTATGTTTATGTAATAAATTTAATATACATTTCAGCAGAGGCAGGCGGATCTTTGTAAGTTCAAGGCCAGCCTGGTCTACAGAGTGAGTTCTAGGAAAGCTGGGGCTACAGGGAGACCCTGTCTCAAAAAGACCAATAAAAAAAGTGTCTCTATCTGGAACAACATCGTTTCTACTTACTGATTGAAATGCAGGGCCTTGATAATGCTAAGCAAGATCCAGAAAATTGTGCTTCTCCTAGCCCTTTTGAAAATTTTAAGATGATAGGAGGTATCATGAAGTTTTGCAAACTGGCTTAAAACTCACTCTGTAACACAGGCAGACCTGCAACAGGTGCTCCTCCTGACTCGGTCTTCTGTGCAATTTGGGATTAAAAACCTATGCTGTGTGGCTTGACAGGGATAATCTCTGTCTGTCTCTGTCTCTCTCTCTCTCTGTCTCTCTCTCTGTTTCTCTCTCTCTCTCTCTCTCTCTCTCTCTCTCTCTCTCTCTCTCTCTCTGTCTTGGTATTGTATGCCTGTATGTGCTTGTATGTGCACAGTTCCTCTATATAGAGGAAATCCTGAATGCTACTCCTTTCTAGTATCATCCACTTTAATTTTTGAGACAAGGTCTCTTTCTGTGACCTGAGACCGGCTAATTAGGCTAGGCCAGGAAGCTAGAGCACAGTAACATGTCCACATTAAAAATTATTTGGAATGATATAGAGGATTTTCTTTTTTCAGATGTTGTTGTTGTTTTAATTTATATATATATATATATATATATATAAGTATGCAACAATTTTTCTTTACTTTGAGAATTTCATACATGTAGAGAATGAACTATGATCATATTCAATTGATTCAATTGTTAACTTTCCCCCTCAAGACATCCCACTTATAACTTCATATCTAATATTTTTTGATAACCCTCTAAGTCCAGTTAGTACTGTCAATATGTGTCTTTTTGTGAGCATTTCCTGTAGAGCAAGGGAATTTACTAGTGACCACACCCTCCACGAAGATTGATTATCTCTTTCTTTGTAGCCATCAACTGCCAAAACCTCCAAAAGGGTAGAGAGCACATCCCCCATACATAATTGAATTTTGGCTTGATCTAGTGCAGGCCCAGTGGCAGTAACTACAGCTTGTGGTGAGTCATTGAGTGCAATAGCCATATCACGTCCACAGAAAATATGTCTAAACATTTCTCCTTATCCCCTGTCTCTGACATTCTTTCTGCCTCCTTCCTATCAGTGACAGTCTCTGAGCATTGATAGGGAATGGGGGTGTTGAAATAGTTAACCCATTTAAAGACGAGCACTCTCATTGTCTCTTGTTCTCAGTACTTTGACCAGATATATGTTTCTGCATTGACTGATGCACACCTCTAAGAAGCTTCTTTGACCAAGGTTGAGGCCAACCACAGTCTATGGACATAAACATATATATTTAGAAGTTAATTAAAAAATATGAACATTTAGCAAAGTAACAATAGCTGGTTGTACCTCAGTGTATATGCCTTCCACAGCCATGCATTTTTTAGTATGACTGCAGTAACTAGCTATGAAATTCCCTTCTGTAGAGCAGGCCTCAGATCCAATCAGAAAAATAGTTACCCCTTAACAGTGACGCCATTTTACCTGGTAGGTAGGCGTTGTAACCTGCAGGGTGCAGCACACAGTTAACCATTGTTGTCTTCCTTGTAGAGACTTCTCTGAGCATGAAAGCTAGCCATCGGGAAGGAAGTGAGAAAATTGTATCATTTTGTATCATTCTCCTATATTATTCTGGACAGTACACAGGTGATTGAACATGATTTTGCAAGATTCAGTTTTAAAATTTCTCAAGGGAGAAATGGTCAAAATCTCTCTTAGTAAGTCATTGAAATGATTTCCACGTTCAGTTCTGAGAGACTATTCCTCATAAAGTATTCCTGTACAACCAAGTTATTGTTCCTCATTCACTGTCATGTTCCTATTCTTGAGTTTCCATTATGAACAATTCAATATCAGTTTTGTCGGTGAAGTTAAGTGTTAAAATATTTTCCTTTGGTTATATTCCTTTTACCTCTAATAAGTATATAGTAACTTAATCATTTAATCCTGCACTTTTCAAAGTAATTGGCTGATGAAATGTATTAGTTTTATGTCTCCCTTTTCTACTTTTTCCCCAGAGAAGGGCTTGATAGCATTTCTATGAGAAAAATTATGATCTTTCCATTGAGGAATTAATTTTACTTATTAGAACTGAATACCATAGAGTAGCATGTTAGCTGAAGCTAAAGGAGCTTCTTGTCATCTATTGCTAAAGCAATTTGCTTATCATTTCATTCAGATAAAGAGGCAAATGAACACTTATAATTAGAATTTTCATGAAAGGTTGAAGAAATGTAAATTAATAGTGTCATTTATAAAAAAAAACCCTTTCTACTTTAATAAAAAAAAAAACTTCAGCTCTATTAAAAATCTCTCTTAATAACACATTTGAATTGGGGGCAGTGTTTGGACTCTGGAATAAGCAGAATTCCCAATTTTACTTCTCCTAAAAATTTATGATTGCTTTATATTATTCATTTAGAGAAGTCATTTACTAAATAAAGATTCAGTCATTTATGACTCCAGGTCCCTCAGTCAGTAAAGCACTTCCCACATTAGCAGAGGGATGTGAGTTTGATACCCAGGACCCATATAAAAACAACAGACATAGTAGCATACATTTGGCAATCCAACACTGATATGGCAGAGAGTAAGTTACCTAGGACTAGATGACCAACCAGGCTAACCTAATTCCTGAACTATAGGCCAATTAGAGACTTTGTCTCAAAGGATGTGGACATTATTTCTGAGGATAAAACGTTGAGGTTGTCCTCTGGCCTTCACAGGCTTGTACACAAATGTATATATGCACAAGCACTCTAGTACACACAAATACACACACACACATATATACATATATATATATATATATAATATATATAATAATATATATAAATCCAGATAGTTTTTATGTTCATTCTTATAAAAAAGTGGGAAGTAACCTGGATGGATAGTTTGGGTTGAGGTGTAGCCAAAGTTATTAGTTATTGGCAAAATACTTGCATTAACTTGTCCCTCACCAAATAAATGCCCCGTGATATTATATTAATTGTGTACTGGTTTGAATGTGTGTAGCAGGGAATTTATCTCCCATGTGCAGCCTTCCACGAGGTGGTCTTCCCCCCTGGACCAAGGCTAGTAGAACCTGGGTCTAAACCATGGTTTGGAGGGGGATGATGTGGAATCGAGGCCCAGTAGAACAGGAGAGAGGGAAAGAGAGAGAGAGAGAGAGAGAGAGAGAGAGAGAGAGAGAGAGAAGAAGAAGAAGAAGAAGAAGAAGAAGAAGAAGAAGAAGAAGAAGAAGAAGAAGAAGAAGAAGAAGTAATGGACCCAGAGACAGGACAAGGAGCAATTCCATGAGGGAAATAACTCGGTTTATTGCTGTAATCCAGGGTTTTTCTATGAGACCTTTTGGGGGTTGGGACATACAGAATTGGGGGTTGGGTCATGCAGGATTTCAGGCTATATATTCCAGATAACTACAG
The DNA here is from genome assembly GCA_009823505.1 of Rhizomys pruinosus. Classification (NCBI taxonomy): domain Eukaryota; kingdom Metazoa; phylum Chordata; class Mammalia; order Rodentia; family Spalacidae; genus Rhizomys; species Rhizomys pruinosus. The sequence continues at coordinate 254,533 of VZQC01014220.1, read as the reverse complement.
GAATGTGACAATGCTGTTTCCCAAAGCATCAAAGACAGTTGGCACCAGTTAGGTTTTCACAGGCAAGCAAGAGATCATTAGGGGCCCAGGCTTGGAGATTGCTTGCTGATTCTCTAAGTGCTTCTGTCAAAAGAATCCTTACAAATGTGTCTTTTGGGTATTTACTATTTATTTATTTATTTATTTATTTATTTATTTATTTATTTATTTGCATGAATGTGCTGTCTGCATGTAGTTTTGTGCACCCCTGTCGTGCAATGCTGCCGAGGTCAGAAGAGGGTGTTGGATTCCCCTGGAACTGGAGCTCTCCTGGAATTGGAGTTACAGACGGTTCTCAGCCTCCATGTGGGTGCTGGGGATCGAACCCGGGTCCTCTGCAAGAGCAGTCGGTGCTCTTAACCACTAGGCCATCTCTCCAGCCCTCTTTTGGGTATTTATCATCTAGAGAGTTTGTTCCCATTTGAACATTCCAAGTTTCTGAGGAGAATTGCAACACAAAATATTTTGATTGCTTTAAGAATCAGTAATTTAGCTGTGTTGCCCTCTTGTGAGCTAAAGCTCTGGTCCCTCTCGGGAATCAGAGTTGTGTTCCCCTCCTGTGAACTCTAGCTGTGCTCTCAACCTGTGAACCCGAGGCTGTGGTGCCAGAGTTGTGGTTGAAGGATGGGGGATTTTCTAGTGTTAGTCAACAATTTCAGCCTTTCCTGAGTGGCTGTATTCCTCACAGCCCCATCCCCTAAAGTCTCAAGTTATATATGACCACGTTTTGCCTTTCTGCTGGGCTTGTGGAGACTGGGGAAGACTTGGGCATTTGCTGATACTGCATTTGGGAGGACTGATTCTCTAGGATGTACATCATACCTCTCCTAGGGCCAGTTCTGATCTTGACTCCACAAGTAGATCTGGGCATCCAGAACTCGATGTTGGATCTTTCCCTTTCCCAAGCATCAAGAGGTTTTCTACTATTTTTCTAGGACTGTTCTACAACCCTAGTGTGCCTTCACCCATATACTATGGAAAATGTAAAAAACATAACTGAACTATAGATAAAGATCACAGTCTAGAAATCTAAAAAGAAAAATAAAGTATTGTAATAACTAAACTTACATGTAATCAAACTGAAAATACGAAATTGTATTTTAGATTATAAATCAGCAATTCTTTACGTCTACTAAATTTGTGACTATTATTTACTGAAAAACTATGCTACAAAGCTTCAATAATAGGAAATTTTTCACTTTTGGTTTTTGAAATATTTTACTTATTATTATTGGTAATAATATTATTATTTTATGTGACTCAGTGTATTGCTTGCATCTATGTTAGTGCAACTGTGTTGCAATGCCCCCAGAGGCCAGAAGACAGCAACAGAACCCCTGGACCTGGAGTTATGTACAGTTGTTAGCCACATGGGAATTGAACCTGCATCTTCTGGAAGAGCAGTCAGTGCTCTTAACAACTGAGCCATCTTTCTAGCCCCCAGTCACTTTTACTTTATTATGAGTTTGCCCTTCACCCACTTTCCACATTCTCCAACGTATACACAATTTATCAAAGTAGCCATGTTATTTTTAAAAGGAAGCAATTTTAATAATTTATTTTAAGATTTAAAAAGTCACAATATTAGTGCTGATCTTGTCATGTGAAAGTCTGTAGTGAGCTTTGTGATGTAAATCCAGTGGTACAATGAGACTTTCTATTCAATCTCTTTTGCATGAATAATAAATTCTCTTCCAATGTCATTCTACAATCATTTTCTGAGATGATCCTGTATGTATAGGACACTAGGGATTTTATAAAATTTATAAAATATGATACATTTTTCTAAGTACACAATGAAGTATTTAAAAATGGCTAAGATGAAAATTGAATAAAATTTTGGCCAAGCATAAGACATGTATGAAATATTGAATAATCTGTAGAAAATTCTGTAATTGCTGTCAGCTCTAGTTTAGAGCAAAGGAACCTGAGGACTGAAATAAGCAAGTGACACGGTCATGTTTAATATTAGTATTGTGCTAATACTTGAACCTAGACCATCCAGTCTCTGAAGATTTCATAGTTAGCTAGTATGCAATGATGCTTGTCCAAATTGATGTGAAGGAAAGGAAAACATCCATGTAGTGATAGTAAAAGTTCCATAAAGATATTAACATTTTACTCTATTTTACATAAATATGAAAAGTATGTTTATGTGGCAGGCACAATAAAATCCTTCCTAGGTGGCTTGAGGTTCCATCTTTTACTTAAATAACTATTTGTAGTGCCCAAAGCAACTGTTATTACAATTTTCTGAAGATTAAAAAACTGAGGCTTAAGCAGAAGAGTTGACTAGCTCAATGTCTCATCACTAGATAAAAGTAGAGCTAATATTTAAATTATAGATCTTTGGTATAAACCCTCAAGCTCTTTCCACTTACTTTAATGATTCCCATAATGATTTTTGGAAAAATGGGCACTTAAATATGTATTAAATGAATGAAATTGTCCTAAATATATTTATAATCTTGACAAGCAAAAATATATTCAGAAAATATTTCTAGGTGAAGATAATGAGGATGATCAAAAGCAGAGAAAGAGGTTTTGGGGAGATTTCTTGATGACAGTGAGTAGTTCAATTTGGTTTAAGTTTAGAATACAGGTAGAAAGTCATGGGAAAATGAATTTGGCAAGATACCTAGTTAAAATGTGACTGAAATAGTACATATGAATTTTTAGCAAGGATAAAGTATTCAATAATAAAGGAAATGCAGAGAAACATTTTCATAAAGCTATGCTGTGGTTGTAACTCCTTTATGTAATTAATGCATCACTGTATTGATGACTGAATACCAAGTGATGCAAATAAATTAATATTTGATCAGTCAAGGAAACCAGGCCTTGCAGGACTAAAGGAAAATACTGCCTTTGGGACTGCTGAAACTCTAATAATCCTTGCAAAGTGTAAAACCCTAATAGTGGCCACTGATTGTTAAGGAGGTTGGTGTGCTAAAGAAGATGTTTCACCTTCACATCTGAGTATAGAAAGAAAATAGGGCCACTAATAATACTAGAAAAGTCAGGAGGGTCCCTAGTTCAGCTCAAAAGTAAAAATAACATGATACACTAATAAGAAATTAATTTACTTTACTGAATATTTACTAAATCAATTGATTGAAATATTTTATTCATCAAATCATCTGTTTATCATTACATCCAATTTTAACCCCAGTCTTACATGTGAGGACATTTTGCCTTATAAAATTAAGTAACATGCCATGGTTCTCAAAGATAACAAAAGAGACAAGGTAGAGATTTATTTTCATTGACTGATAAGGCAACACTTATCACACAGAGAAGTGCACAAGGCAATTGGAATACAATACATTTATATATATATATATATAT
>VZQC01014220.1:223201-251137 GCA_009823505.1 Rhizomys pruinosus | reverse complement strand
ATATATATATATATGAATTTTTGTGATCAGGAGAAGCAGATTTAAGAATATCTTTTTCAAAGAAAGATTTTATGTGTGAAAATACGTGCATGTCATGTACCTAAGGCTACATGTGTATGTGAAAATGTGTGTGTCTGTATGTGTGTGTGTGTGTGTGTGTGTGTATGTGTAAGACAGAGGACACCCTAAGTGTCATTCCTCAGGTTTTATCATCATTTATTTGAGTCATGGACTATAACTGGTCTGATATTTGGAAGTAGATTAAATAAGCTTGCTAGAAAGATATTCATGTTTCTCTCTATACCCATCAGGGAGGTTAAAGATATGTCCCAATATACCTGGTACCTTTGTAAGGGTGCTGAGGCTCAAATTCAGGTCCTCATGTGTGTAAAGAAATCCCTTTACCAACTGAACTATTTTTCCTGCCCAAGTATTTTAGTCTCCCTAAATAAGCACTATTATTGTTCTGGGAAAGTAGCTCAGTGGTACAGTGATTGCTTTGCATATAGAAAGACTTGCTGCAATGCCAAACATAAAAAAAAAATCTGTTTTAAGTTCATATAAGCAAGTTCCCTGAGAACCTAAAGATTCACTTTCCTAATGATCATGAACCTTACCTCATATTTTTTTTTGGGGGGGAAGCATATAAGAGGAGAGTCCATATAAGATAAAGATAAAATAAAGAATACAGAAAGATTTAAAAAAATACAACAGAACACCAATTAAAATAGTTATACATACACAAAAAAATGATAGTAAGTCACAGAAATGTTTAACAGAGAGTGACCATAGTCATGGTAAAGGGAATGGTTTCTCAAGCACACATGGCTTACATTTTAGGTTTATGTTTTAGAGATTATGACTCAGTCTTCAAATATGATATGCCATGGTCTAATATAATTCTAAAACTTAAAATAAAAACAAAAGTTGTTATTATTCCGTTTGCCACTAGCTAGAAACATGTTGTGGTGTTAAAATTGATTGTATATTTAGAAGGTAAGAATGCAGACCTTTTCTCTTATCATTTCTGTTGTAAGATATTTTTTAAAAATGTGCTCCAGGGGTTGGAGAGACGGCCTAGTGGTTAACAGCACCGACTGCTCTTACAGAGGACCTGGGTTCGATCTTCAGCACCCACATGGCGGCGGAGAACCATCCGTAACTCCAATTCCAGGAGAACTCCATTTCCAGGGGAATCCAACACCCTCTTCTGACCTCTGCAGCATTGCACGACACGGGTGCACAAACCTACATGCAGACAGTACATTCATACACATAAATAAATAAATAAAATAAAATAAAGTTCTCCAAAAAAATAAAAATAAATTTAAAAAATGTGCTCCAATTAGAATGATTTTTAAGATTCTATGTCTCAAGGTCATAAATAAGCCTTTCAAGATATCAAACATGCTATTTTAAGTAGATTCATTTGTTGTTCCTAAATGTTCTTAACCAGATGCAGATAAGAGAATTTAATACAGATATTTGACAATTCAAAGTCATCAAAAGGGCAGCTACTGCCTAAGGATAACCACTGCACAAATCTGACTTTGCTCTAAAAAGTAGCTAAAATGAAGTGAAACACAGAACTTATGTTCTTTGATATACAATGTCACTTAAATATTATGCAGTTGCTCTCACAAAAAATACTTTGAAACTTATTTTGCTTTGGTGGACATATTTTCCATTTGTCACTTAATTGGTTTAAATAACCATACTATTTCAAAACAATCACCATCAGACTTCTCACTAGATGGCAGTATGATTCTTCTAATAAAAATGGAATTAGGTCTAAGCATGCACAAACAGGATTAAAATTAAATTAATGACATAGCAGTTATTGCAAGACAAGTAACATAAAGAACCCTACTTCCTCCTGTTAGGCCAGTCTGAAACGAACTTTTGTGCATTTGAACTCATTTAAAATTTGCTTGGTGCATGCCTTTAATCCTAGCACTTGGGAGGCAGAGGCAGGCGGATCTTTGTGAGTTCAAGGCCAGCCTGGTCTACAGAGTGAGTTCCAGGACAGCTGGGGCTGCAGGGAGACCCTGTCTCGAAAAGACAAAAAAAAAATAAATAAAATATAATAAAATTTGCTTTTATGACTCTAATGTCAGCAAGTCTTAGAAGAATTTTTCTCATGTTTAGTAGAACTTTGTATAATTGATAGGTTCGTTTTATTTTTTTTTTTTTATTTTTTTTAATTTTATTGAGGTTTTGGTGCATTTTTATACATCATGTTCCAATGCAGTTCAGGCAATATTTACCTTTCCCTTCCCACCCACCCCCACCCATCCCAGATGCAATGTATTCTGCCATAACTATCCTGCATCTTTCAGTTGATTTTTTTTTCTTTTTTAGCTATAAGTGATAATCCATGAGTAGAGCATCCTTCGTGCAAAACCATTCTATAGACTGTTGTGCCCACACCCCACAGTCCCACCATTCAGTGGGGGGTGGCAGGTTGTTTGTTCAATCAAGTTGATCAATGAGTGTCCAGACTAACATCGCTGTAGTTTCACCACCGTTCCCCCAATCCCAATCGCAGCTTTACATTCTACCATACCCCATATTCTGCAGATTGTTCTCTAAGCTTAGAAAAGGGGCAAGGTGGATTAGAAATAAAACGGTCCCTCTCTCTCTGGAGCTGTTTGTCTTGGATTCCTGGTCAATTCTTGCGGTTTCCTTTCATGGGCTGACCGTTTTTTGTTTCAGGAGTAAACCTTTTTTCGATCCTACTAATGAAGCACAAGCCAATTAGATATATAGGTTTAAGCAGCACTAATAGTTATGGTAGGTAACTTTGGCATAGACACATATGTGTGGATGGTATCTGTTAATTCACGAATTATATTTTTACCCCCTGATAAATATAACAGGGTCTTACTGTGGCTTATGAGCTCTCCTAACCTGTAGAGGAAATATGGTGGCCCTGTGGCATCAGCCATGAGTTGTTCCTCCAAGGAGATAGCCAACAGCCCATTAGATTTGGATATACAGGCACATGGCTGCCGCTGCTGCACATTATTTTCCACCAGGCAGGTGGGTGGAGCTGGTGCTGATGGTGGAGTCTTTCTTGACTCAGGGAGACCCGTAATTTGCTTTATTGGTTTAGGTGGTCTTGGGAAACACTCTCTTGCATTCCAGAGGCCATCTGTACCCGTGCATGTGCGGTCTCAAATACAGCCCTCCCATGTTAACGTCAAGGTCTTCGGCAGCAGGGTCGTATCGCCTCTCCTCCTGCAGGTATTCCCAACTTAGGGGCAAGGAGCCCTTACCTTTGTGGGGCCTTGGATCCCCTGGCCAACATCCCCTGGTAGAACAATCCATTGTGATGTCAGAGCTCCTGCATTAATATACTTTGCCTAAGGGCATAGCCCAAGGACCTTTAGTATTAATATTTGGTTCTGAACAGAGTATAAGCCTTTTCCATTCTATTGTCTATTAGTCAATAAAGAAGGCATTTTTACCGGTTTTATAAGAGAATTAACCTCTATAATAGTTGTCTCCATTGTACAGTTGGAAAACATCATCATCGTCATATTTTTTCCTTGTTCTAGGGGGGGGGAGGCAAGAAAGTCATAATCAAAACCTTTGGTTGCGCTAGAAGGTAAAGTGCATTAGGACTCATTATAGATAGTTTTTACATGTAGGATCCACAGAAGGGTTCGATGTTTTAGGGAAATCTGAAGGCTTGTCTTCCTTTCAGGTTAGACGGGTCCAAACTTTTCAGTTGCAGTTTTTTGGTACATCCTACTCAATGCAAGCGGTATCTTTTTCTTTCTCAGCCATAAGTTGGTGCATTTTGTCCTGTTTTGAACAAACAAATCCTTCCCATAGTTAGTTTTAAGATTTGAATTGCAAGGTTTCTTTGACAAAAGGTTTATGTCTGTCTGTACAGCCCCCCCCCCTTTTTTTTTAAAAAAAAACCCAGGATCTCAGAAACTTTGTATTAATACAGAACTAATAGGGTGGAATCAAGGCACAGATTTCATCAAATTCACCCATGTTGTTTTGGGTGACTATATATGATTAACTTGGGAAGCAAACTTAATTTTTGCTTTAAATCATCTTAAAGAGAATGCTACAAGGTGATACTGTACAACAGAGAAATTATAGAGAACATTTGTATGTGCCAATCCCAAAGTTATTGCTCTAGAGATTTTGTGTAAAACAAATGTGGACAACAGCAAATTATATCTACATTTAACTCAGATGCATTACCGTTTTTAGATAGGTTCGTTTTATATCTCTTCTGCTTACTCTGACAGACACTAGAAAACTTGAACAGTAAGTGCAAAATGCAAAATGTGGTGTGGTAGTTAAAACTAGAAGAAGGTAGGCATTTTGGAGGTAATACATATTTTCAGAAAGAAAAATAATACATATAGTTAAGGTGTTTGTTATGAATTAGATTTAAACATTTTGTAATGTTTAACATGACTAAAGCAACCAAAGAAATGATTTGGAACTTTAAGGGACATTAAAGATTGATGAAAGGTTTTTATGGTTTTTAAAATGTTTTTTGGAAAAACTTTTCCTTCAAAGAATATGTGAATCAGAATTATAATGTAAAATCCACAAATGAGAGCTGTTGCAATTATAGGAGTGAGAGATTAGGATGCAAGGAGTGGTGCTGGGGATCAGAGGCCCAGAGTTCTGCAGGTTTGTGCTCATTCTCTGCACATATCTTCCATGGATTTGAAGAAAGCAATCTTAGAAATATATGGCAGTAAGTCGGGCGTGGTAGCGCACACCTTTAATCCTAGCACTTCGAAGGCAGACGCAGGCGGATCTTTGTGAGCTCAAGGTCAGCCTGGTCTACAGAGTGAGTTCAGGGACAGCTGGGGCTACAAGGAGACCCTGTCTCGAAAAGACCAAAAACAAACAAACAAACAAAAAGAAATATATGGCAGAATGCAACTTCTTCACCTTAAAGATTGTGTAGTTACTGACTGGGAAGGTGACTTAGTGCTTAAAGTACCCCATAAACATTCATACCTGAAATAAAATCTATGATATCCACACAAAAAGAAAGGTGTATCTGCTGACATCTGTATACCTGCAGCTGGAAGATGGAGAAAGGTTGATCCCCAGAGCACTCTAGCCAACCACTCTAGCCAATCAATGAGCTCAGGATTCAATGAGAGACCCTGCTTCAAATGGTAAAGTGGAATCAGTTGTGATGGCTCATGCCTTTAATCAGCACTTGGGATGCAGAAACAGGTAGATCTCTTTGAGATCTAGGCCACCCCGGACTACATAGTGAATTTCAGGCCAGTTGGGGCTAGAAAGACACCCTGCCTCAAACCTAACCTTCCCAACCCACCTAAAAATAACAATAATATCAATAATAGCAATGTGAAGAGTGATAGTGAAAGACACTAACATCAACCTCTCTCCTCTACAAGCACACACACACACACACAATCACAAACACACACACACACACACATACACACACACAAATTGTTTAATTCAAAGATTCAGAGAAAATTAATGGTGAAAATGACCTTCGGGCTGGAGAGATGACTCAGTGGTTAAGAGTACCGACTGCTCTTGCAGAGGACCCATGTTCGATTCCCAGCACCCACATGGTGGCTTAGAACTGTCTTTAGGTCCAGTTCCAGGGGAATCCGACGCCCTCTTCTGACCTCTGCAGCATTGCACAACATGGGTGCACAAACTTACATGCAGAAAAATTTTTGTACATAAAAAAAACACCTAAACAAGTTCTACTGAAGTTGATAATTGTGCTAGGATTTTCATTCATATAACAAGTCCAATATTACATACACTATAAAACTGACTCCTTTAATATTGGATATAGTTCTTGATTGAACAGTTGTGTGGCATAATGGCTTCAGATATTAATATATTTTCACATGAGATTATTGCACCTTTGCATGCTATTTATCCTAATATATAAATTAGAATAATGAAGATTATTCAAAACGTTTTTTATAAAAATGGTAAGATGCAGAACTAGATCCCCATCTCTCATCCTGTACAAAAATCAATTAAAAAAATCTATCAAAGACCTTAATTAATAACCCAAACTTAAATTTTAAAACAGATACAGAAAATCATAAGGCAAACAATTCAAGATACACCTATAAGCATGGACGTTTTGAAAAGTACTCCAACAGTTCAATAAATAATAACAAGTAAGAGATGGAAGTATATGAAATTAAAAGGCTTGCCACAGCACAGGAAACAACAGAGTGATCGACAATGTAAAGAATGGGAGAAAAAGCTTTGTAAACTTCATTCCTAAAAGGTGGTTAATATAGAATGTATATACAAGTGAAAAAATTGAACAACAACCCCAAATAATCCAGTCAATACAAGGCGAGACAAAATGTCCAGAAAGTTCTCAAAAGGTGAGTTGCAAATGGCAGTAAACGTTTGAAGAAAATATTCAACATTTTGGGTACTAAGAGATATGCACATCAAAATCACATTTAAGTAGGAAGGAGAGAGCTGCTGGAGTAATCAATAGTGTGTAAGGCTGTGAAAGGTGCCTCTGGGCCCAGTGGACATGCTTGTCAGGAAAAGTGTATATTTGCCTCCACACACTTCTTGTACACCTTGATCTTGTTTCAGCTGTGACCCAAGCTCCCAGCCCTGCTTAGACATTGGAATGAACTTTTTCTTTCTTGGGGAACTGTGGAGAGGATAGTTTGCCAGAGACAGTGTGAGAGTTCCCATGGTCCCAGAACCTATCTGTATTAGTCACTTTTCTGTTGCTGTGATAAAGCACCATGACCAAGGAACTTATAAAAGGAAGAGTTTATTTGAGCTTACAGTTGCCGGTTCCAGGGAATTAGAGTCCACTGTGGCGGGAGTCATGGTGGCTGGAGAGGCATGGCGGCTGGAGCAGCAAGCCGAGGGTCATATCCCACAAAGAGCACAGGAAGCAGAGAGAGCAACTGTAGACCATGAGGCTTGTTAAAACTTACTAAGCCTGCCCCCAACAACGCACTTCCTCCAGCACGGCCACACCTTCTAAGACCTCCAAAAACAGTGCCACCAACTAGAGACAAATGTCTGAATACCTAGAGCCTATGGGGGACACTCATTCAAACCACCACATTCCACTCCCTGGCCCCCATAGGCTCCTGACCATATAAAATGCAAAATGCATTTAGTCCAACCTTAAAAGTCCCCATAGTCTTTACCAGTTTCAATGCCATTCAAAAGTCCACAGTCCAAAGTCTCTTCTGAGACTCAGGCCAATCTCTTAACTGTAAGCTCCTGTAAAATCAAAAGACAAATTACATACTCCCAATGTACAGTGGAACCGAATACACATTCCCATTCCAAAAGGGAGGAATAGAGGCATAGTGAGGAAATACTGGACCAAAACAAGACCGAAAACCAGCAGGGCAAAAACCAAGTCCAGTAGCTCCATGTGCAACTTCTGGGACTTGACTTCCAAAGGGCTTAGATGGCTCAGCTCTTCCAGCTCTGCTTGCAACATACATCTCTTTCTTAGGCTGGTACCACTCCCTGTATGCAGCTCTCCTTGGCAAATATCTCACAGGTCTGGCATCTCGAATGTCTTCTTGGGGTCTCTGCTGTCAACCAGGCTTCACATTCACAGCTTCACAAAATGGCCTATTAGGGCCTTCTTTATTCAGGGATGCCCCTGCTGTACTCTGCCTGACCTTGGCAGCTCTCTGAAACAGTGGAGGAAGAACTGAAGACCCCTTCACTCTTGCAAACTTCATGCTTCTAAAGCCAGCACCACATGAACGAAATTGCTGAATCTGGCTGCAAGCTCGGGATGGACTCTGGCCTATTTCAACCACATTTGCAACTTTTCTCTGCCCTGGACTTGTTGCATGATTAGCTGGCTGTGGTCTTTCCCTGAAGGTACTGATTCTTTTGTTTACTTGTAAATCTCCAGGCCTCTCCTTAATCACTTTAGTCTCCATATGTAAAGGAGCCTCTCCTTCACATGCCTTGGCCCCATCTTTAATCTTCCTAGTGCAGTTATCAGATCCAAACTGTACATTCTGCATTTCTTTCTGCCCCGTCTGCTATTCTTTACTGTAGATATGCACAATATTCACCATTAAAAGCCATGCCACCATTTCTACGTTAGGCTGTCTTGAAATATCCTCCACCAAAGACATCAGTCCATTGCTTTTCAATTTAGCATCAGGCAAGCATTTGGGCTGTGGGCAAACTGCTGCCAGACTCTTTATCAAAATATCCCAGTTGCTGCCTAAGTCCTTATTTTCCCCTGGAACCACATCTCCTGCAGCCATGCTTTCTTCCAGGCCTCCAGCAGAATGGCCCTCCAAGTTCTGCCCATAGTAGTCAACAGCCTTTCTAGCCCAAAGTTCCAAAGTCTTCCACATTTCTCCAAACATCCACATGGTCAGGTTCTTCACAGCCAACACCCCACTTCTGGTAACAAATTACTGTATTAGTCACTTTTCTGTTGCTGTGATAAAGCACCATGACCATGGAACTTCCTCATAAAAGGAAGAGTTTATTTGAACTTACGATTGCCAGTTCCAGGGAATTAGAGTCCATTGTGGCGGGAGGCATGGTGGCTGGAGAGGCATGGCGGGTGGAGCAACAAGCCGAGGGTCATATCCCGCAAAGAACACAGGAAGCAGCGAGAGCAACTGTAGACCATGAGGCTTGTTAAAACTCACTAAGCCTGCCCCCAACAACCCACTTCCTCTGGCACGGCCACACCTTCTAAGACCTCCAAAAACAGTGCCACCAACTGGAGACAAACGTCTGAATACCTAGAGCCTATGGGGGACACTTATTCAAACCACCACACTATCTTACAACACCAGGTCCCCACTCTCTCCTCCTTCCCATCCCCAAGAGTCAAAAATAATGATCTGGTCAGATAGAGGAAACTGGTTGTGTCCTAAACAATGATCGAGGAGGTGATTCTGATCTGAAGCAAATAAAACAAAACAATAAAACTACATTCAGATATCACATCACACCAGCCAGAAAAACAAAAATAGTAAATCCTAGCAAGGATATGAAAAAATAGACACTCTGTAATGATGGCAGGAAAGGAATTTAGAGGAAGCATTACAGACATCAATATAGACCTTCCTCACAAAACAAACAAACAAAATAGAACTACTACGTGATGCAACTGTAAAATATCTGGGATCATACATGAATCTAAGTATGCTACAGAAATATCTGCACATTCATGGTTATTGTGACAATATTTCCAAAAATCAATATCACAATAAGGATAGTTGTAAAATGACAAATGGATAGATTAATAACATGCCTACCTGTGACCATTAGCCTATTTGACATCTGTAACTAATCTTGTATTAAAAATACCTAAATTTGTAAACATTTTTTTTATTTTTGTGAATACACTTGCCTTATTAAATAAGGGGGAGGAATAATATGATTGAATATTATATGCATTTAATAATTCCTATATTTTGTACCAATTATCCCAGAACGTTAATCTCCTTATTTTCATATAGAAGTTAAGTATAAGAAATTGGATATGATGGCATTCTCTACTTGCATCTCTAGATCTAACCTTTTTATTCTTTGTTCCCTTCTATTCCCTGATGTAACTCCTGAGGGATGGGACACTAGGGCTTTCTTGTTCTGTGTTTTAGGATTATACTTTTGACCGGGAAATATAGGTTACTGATTAAAAGTGCTTGCTGTACAAGTCTGTTGGACTGAGTTCTGTCCAAGGAAACCACATAAATTTGGAAGTAAAGACCGAACTGCACAATATGTACTCTGGCATCCACATATACATCATAACATAAGCCACCACTCTCACAAACATGTGCGTATAAAAATGATAAAAATAATAACAATAACATTAAAAATTGCACTTTTCCAAATATAATTGTTGGCACGAAATCAAAGTTCAGGAGCAAAGAGAAGCCAGGTACGTATTCCCTCTTCCTGATAACATTTGTTGTGCAATTTAACAGTTTCTGTTATGCCCAGCCTGTAGCCACACTCCTGGGATGTCGATCTTTCTCAAAATCAGAGAACTCAATAGTAATAGTAACAGAGATTCATCCTTCAGTTTATGTGTAGGGGCGAGAATGGTTCCTTCATAGGCTCAGTGTTCATCACTATTTCTAATGACTTTTTTTTCCTGTTCCCTTGTTTTTAATCGGTTTATTAATTTAATTATTTTCTATGTGTATGACTGTTATTCTTGCGTGTGTTTAAGTGCATCTGTGTCATGCAATGCCAATGAAGATCAGAAGAGGGTGTTGGATCCCATGGACCTTGAGTTACAGTCAATTGTTATCCATCATGTGGATGCTGGAATTTGAACCCATGTCCTCTAGAAGAGCTGCCAGTGCTCTTAAACACTAAGCCATTTTCCAGGTCCTCTAAAAACTTTCTTAATTCTTTCCCAGATTTTATAAATAACTCCTCCATTTCACTCCTCTTAAGAAGCTGTTTTCTGGGGCTGGAGAGATGGCCTAGTGGTTAAGAGTACCGACCACTCTTACAGAGGACCCGGGTTCGATCCCCAGCACCCACATGGTGGCTGAGAACCGTCTTTAACTGCAGTTCCAGGGGAATCCGAGACCCTCTTCTGACCTTAGCGGCATTGCACGACAAGGGTGCACAGACCTGCATGCAGACAGTACATTCATACACATACAGAAATAAATAAAATTAAATTAAAAAAATAAAAAAGAATCTGTTTTCTGTGGCTAAATATAATTAATGACTGTTTATCTCTCATTACTTACTCATACATACATTCTCCTCCCTCAATCATTTCAGCAGTTATTCATCAGGACAGAACCAGAAAAAATATGGGAACTTATAAATTAATACTATTAAGGTATTTTAAAATAATGATTTAAATTTTGAGAAATTGCTATTTGGGGTCAGAGATGTGGCTCTGTGGTTAAGAACACTAGCTGCTTTTTCTGAGAATCTGGCTCAAAATCTGAGCAACCACATGGCTGCCAACACCCATCTTTAACTCCAATTCCAGTGGAATCTGAAACATTCTTCAAAACTATTCAGGCATTACATGCATAACACAGGTGTATTTACATATATGCAGGAAATACACTCATACACATAACTTAAAAATGATAAATAAGATACTAAAAAGAAGTTATTTGATGAGGTCCCACTTGTCACCTGTTGACCTTATATCCTCTGTAGCTGCGGTTTGATTTTGAAAGATTTCTCCTACTCCTATATCTTGTGGATTGCTTCCAAAATTTTCTTCTACCACCTTCAGAGTTTCAGGTTTCACGTTGAGGTCTTTGAACTACTTGGAATTGATTTTTGTATAGGATGAGAGGTAGGGGTTTAATTTTGTTCTTCTACAAATGGTGATCCAGGTTTGCCAGCACCATTTGCGGAAGATGCTATCTTTCCTCCAATGAATTTTTTTGGCCCCTTTATCAAATATGAGGTGCCTGAAATTGTGTAAGCTCAAGTTTGGATCTTAAATTTTGTTCCATTGGTCAATGGGTCTGTTTTTATGCCAGTATCAGCCTGTCTTTATGACTATAGCCCTGTAATATAGAATGAAAAGAAAACACACGCAGAGAGAGGAAACCTTCGCCAGTGATACATCTTAAAGAGCATTAACATACATAATATATAAACTATTCAGAAAACAAAGAAAACAAATGACATACTCAAAACATGGAGTAAGGTGTTGAATAGAGACTTCACCAGTGAGGAGTAAAGATGGCTGAGAAACATCTTAAAAAGTGTTCAACATCATTAATAATTAAGGGATTGCAAATTAAAACCATTCTCAGATATTATCTCACTCCAATAGGGCTGGCTAAGATCAAGAAAACAAATGCCACCAAATGCTGGAGAAGTTGTGGGGAAAGGGGAACACTCATCCACTGCCGGTGGGGATGTAAACTCATACAGCCACTGTTGAAAGCAGTGTGGAGAACACTTAAAAAAACTCAAAATGTGTCTATCACCTGACCCTGCCATACCACTCCTGGGTATATACGCATAAGACTCATTCTACTGCAAAGATACACACACATCTATGTGTATTGCAGCTCTCTTCACAAGAGTGAAGAGCTGGAACCAAACCAAATGCTCCTCCACAGACAAGTGGATAAGACAAATGTGATGTATTTACACAATGGAATTTTATGCAGTGGTAAAGAAAGATGACATCATGAACTTTGAAGGTAAATGGATAGAACTCAAAGCCATTATGCTAAGTGAAGTAACTCAGTTCCAAAATAATTAACAGGGAACAGTTTCCCTCACTTGTGGATGCTAGCACCAAATCCTCCAATTGAAAGACAGGCAGATCAACATTATTTTTATATTTATTTCTATCTGAAAGCAGTCATGTTATAATGTTAATCTTTTTTATTATTATTTTTTAAATTTTTGTTTTATATATATATATATATATATATATATATACTATATTATTAAATTTTATTTTATTTTATTATTTTTTATTGTGATTGCTTTTGTGTATCATTACATCTTTTTCCAATGCAGTTCAGGCAGTAATATCCCCTTCCCTTTCACCCCGCCCCACCCCCTAACCCATCCCAGATCATGCATTCTGCCGTACATAACTTTTCTGCATCTCTTTCCTCGGGTTTTTTTTTTTGGTGTGTGTTTTTGTTTGCATTTTTTTAACATAATTTTAAGGATAATTTGGTGAGTACCAAGCATCCTTTCATGTTTTTAAAACCAATTTGCGAGCTCAGCAGTTAGTGTGCCCAAAGCCACTCAGCCCATGGGTCACATCATCCAGCTGGGGGGGGGAGGGCTGCTTGTATGGTCATTCAAGTTGATCAGATGAGTTTCCAGTCTATATTGTTTGAGTTTCACCATTCACCCCAAAAACAGCCCTTATATTCTACCAACCCCCTCTTCCGCAGATTTCCTTAGGTTTAGAAAAGGGGCACAATTTAGTGAGAAGCAAAACAGGTCTTACTTTCTCTGTAAGCTGTGTCTCTGGTCTCTAGGTCATTTGCTGGTCTTGTTTTCTTTCATGGGCTGCACTTAAAGTCAGAGCATAACCTTTTCAATCCTACTAATGAAGCACATCTGAAATTAGATATTTTCGTACAAGATTTATGTTACTATCATAATCTAGTACCACGTGTGTCCCCCACCCTACCCCTCCACAAGAGCTCATGCATTCTTCCAAAACATTGCTTTTGTATCTCTTTTTTTTCAAAGCCAAAAAAAAAAAAAAAAATTCTCCATGTGGAAGTTTGACTGTTTTTGTTATCAGAAGTTCACCCCATTTCAGTCAGTTCTTTGGATGCAGTCCTTTCTGTTGTTGATCTGTTGTTTCTTTTTGTCATTGTGTTTGCTCTTATTTCCAACTGCCGTCACTCCCAGACGCCCCTTTGGACAAAATTCAAGGGGCCTTGCACAAATAAAGTACTTACAAACCAGGTTATTGCACAGGCATCCACAGATGGAGGGTTAATTCGTCGTTTTTTGTTTTGTGGGGACCATGTTACTTCACTCAGCATGATATCTGTCTAGCTCCCACGACATTTCCTGCCAAAGCTCATGACTGTTTCATTTTCTTTACTGCTGCAGTAGAACACCATTTCTGTAGATGTACCACATTTTCTCGATACACTCATCAGTTGAGGGGCATCTTGGGTTGGGATGGTTTCCAGCTTCCTTGCTTTGTGAAAGAGAGCTGCAATAAACCGATGACTGTGCATGTATCTCTCTTGTGTTCTAAGGTATGGAGTCCTGTGGGTTACATGTCCAGGGAGTGGTATGCTGGGATCGGGGTGGGCAATTCATCCATGTCTCCTAAGGGTTCTCCACAATGTTTTTCATAGTGGGATGTACAAGTTTTGGCATTCCCACAAGCCAGTGGATTGGAGGTGCTTCCATTTCAGGCACAAACCTCTTCAGCAAACTGGATTTGTTTTCTTGATCCTTAGAACCAGGCTTATTGGAGTAAAGATGATATCTTAAAGTGGTTTTGGTTGCATTTCCTTAATGATTAATGATGTTGGGAACACTATCATAACATGTTTCTCAGCGATCTTTATTTCCTCACTTTGTAAAGTCTCTGTTCAGCCTCTTTGCACCATCTTTTGAATGGGTGTCATTTGTTGGCTTTTCTTTCTTCTTTTTTTTTTTTTTTTTTTTTTTTTTTTTTTTGAAGTTAATTTTATAATATTCTGAAATCAATGTTTTGCAGAGATGTTTCTTGTGGATGTAGGTTTCCTCCCACTTCTGTGGATTTCTCTTCACTTCCTGTATTGTTTCTGCTTTTTGATATATAGAAGCTTTTGAGTTTAAATAGGTCCATTTGTCAATTGTCAATCTTAATTCTTATGCAGCTGCTGTCTGAGTTTAGGAAGTCTTTTTCCTGCGCGCTATGTCTTGTAGTCTAATGCCAACTTTTTCTTCTATAACCTTTCCAGAGTTTTGGGTTTTCACGTTGAGGTCCTTAATCCTTCTGGAGTTGACATTTGTACAGGAGGCGAACGAGGTAGGGGTTTTGTTTAACTTCATTCTTCTACCCGTGGTGATCCCAGGTTTTGCCAATACCCCTTGCTGAAGATGCTGCCTTTCCCATTGTGTGTCTTCTTGCCCCCCTTGTTCAAATATGAGATGGCTGAAATTTTTTTTTTTTTTTTTTTTTTTAATTATTTTTTGTTTTTTCCATTGGTTCAACAGGTCTGTTTTTGTCTGTTTTTGTGCCAGTTACCAGGCTGTTTTTTATGACTATTGCTCTTGTAAGTATACTTTTGAAAATATTATAGAGCATTCCCCCCCTGTTATTAAGCTCTTTTCACTCAGGGTTGTTTTTGGCTATTCATGGGCTGTTTGTTTTTCCAAATGAAATCTTAAAGACTTTTTTTTTCCAGCCCATGTGAAGTAACTCTTGGGAATTTTTATAAGTTGGATTGTAATTTTAAAGCAAAGATTTGTGTAGAATGGACATTTATACAATGTTTAATTTTCCCAATCCACGAGCATGGGTGGTTTTCCAATCTTCTGATGTCTTGTCTTCTCCAATTTCTTTCTTTAAGGTGTTTTAAAATTTTTGTGTTGTCAGAGAATCTTTTGGTATGTCTTGTTAGGTTTGTTCAAGTAGGTATTTTATTGGGTTTTTAGGCTATTGTGCATGGGAATGTCTCATTGAATTCCTTTCCTCAGTGCTTCATTTTGGGGTTTTTGTTAAAAGAATGCTACTCTAAAATTATTTTGCAACGTTAATTTTGTATTCCTGCCACTTTTCTGAAGTTGTTAATCATTTCGAGGAGTTTTCTGGTGGAGGTTTTTACCATCCCATAAGTAACAAATTATATCATCAATTCAAATAGGGATAGTTGACTTCCTCTTTTCCAATTTTGTACGGCCTGTAAATTTCTTTTTCTTGCCTTATTGCCCTGTGGCAAGTGTTTTTCAAATACTATATTGAAAGAGGAGTGGTGGACAGGGGGTCAGCCTTGCCAAGTTTCTACATTTAAGGGGAAATGTCTTCTGTCGTTTCACCCATTTTAGGGAATGTGATATTTGGCTGTGGGTTTCCTGTATTATGGCTTTGATTACATTTAATAATGATCCCTCCAATCCATTTTCCTCTATGACTTTAATCACGAAAAGTGCACTGTTGGATTTATGTTCAAAAAAGGCTTTGTTCTGCATCAATCTTGAGATGATGGTGTTGTTAGTTTTTGTCTTACAGTCCATTTATATGCTTGATGATGTTTTATTGATTTTTCATACGCTTGAAGCATCCCTGCATATCTGGTATAAATACAACTGCCAATGATGGATGATCTTCTAGGTGTTGGTCTGTATGCTATTTGGCCAGTATCATGGTTTTAGAATTTTGGCATCTGTGGTTCATTAGGGAGATGGGATTTTCGAAAGTTCTCTTTTGGTTGTGACTTTTCCTGGTTTTGGTATTAGAAGTGATACTGGCTTCATAGAAGGAAAATTTGGGAGAATTCCCTCAGTTTTCCTTTACTAAACAATTTTCAGTTTAATAATGGTTTGTAACTCTTTTTGATATGTTTTATAGAATTCTTCCGTGTGAAACCACTGGGGCCTGGGTTGTTTCTTTTTTTTGGCAGGTTTCTTATTACATCTTACGTTTCTTCATGTGTTATGGGTATGTTTAAGCAGTCAATCTCTTTTTGGTTGAGCTTTGTGATTCCCAGTATTTGAGATATTCATCCATTTTCTTCTAGGATTTCAAACTTGTAGACTATAGGTTTTTTTTTGAAGTATTCCTGTATGATTGGTTGGATCTATTTTCAGTTGTTTCATTTGTGATATTCTCTTTTCACACGGGAATGCATTGATTCTTGGTAGTTTGGTTCTTTCTTTCTTTCTTTGGTTAACTGGGCTAGAGCGTCTGTTTCTAATCTTGTTTATTTTTCAAAATCAGCAGCTTTGGATTCTTTGATTTTTTGTATGTTTTCTGTTCTATTTCATTGAATTTCTGCTCTTGATTTTGTTATTTCTTCTGTCTGTTGCCTTTAGGGTTCATTCTTGTTGCCTCTCAAGTGCTTTTAGCTGCTTGTGTTTAGATCATTCACATTGTGCTGCTTTCCTGTTTTTCTAATTCCTTTAGTGAGCACCCAGGGCTTATAAACTTCCTCTTAGGAACTGCTTTTAAGGTATCCCACAGGTTTTTGTTGTTGTTGTATTACCATGTCTCAGTTCCAAGAATGGTTTTAATTTTTTCTTTTATCTATTTCCTTGACCCACTCATTATTCCAGATGTGTGTTTAGTATCCAATGTTCTTCGTAGATAGAGGATTTTTTATCCCTGCGGGAATTGCTAGTGAGCTTTATGGCACTGTTGGCTCGATGATAGTATGAAGAATTATTTCAAACCATTTTGTTATTTGTGCAGGTTTATTCTTGTCCCAGATATGTTTCTTTTGGAGGAATGTTCTCGTGGTGTTGCTGAGTAGAAGTGTATTCTCTGGTATTAGGAGTGGAGTACATCATCGGTAGAGGTTATGTGAGGTTCCATTTGATGTATCATATCATGTCAGTTCAGTTGTCTCTCTGTTTATTCGTTTGTCCCAGTTGATCTGTTCGAAGGGACTCAGTGGGGTAGTTTGAAGTCCCCTACTTACTAGTGATGCTGTACTGGGCGTTTAGTCTCGTGACTTGTGGGTCCTGGAACAAAATTGTCTTTATAAAAGTTTTGGTCACCGAAGTTTGGTGCTGTATATATTCACAATTGTGAGAGCCTTTTTTATGGGTAAAATGGTTCCTTTGATAAAATTTAATGGCCTGTATGTTCAATCAAGTTGATCAAATGATGTTCCAGTCTTATTGTTGTAGTTTCAACATTAACCCCAACGAAGCCCTTACAGTTCCACAACCCCACTTTTCAGGCATGGTGGGACCCCATGAGCTGTGTGGGTTGGGCACACAACTGCTTGCAAATTGGTTCTTACATTGAAGGATGCTTGTACTCACAAATTATCACTGATTGTTAAAAAAAATGAAAACAAAACAAAACCAAAAAGCAGAGAAAGATGCAGAAAACTTACGGCAGAATGCACGATCTGCGATGGGTAGAGGTGGGGTGGGGGGGAAGGGAAGGGGATATATGCCTGAACTGAATTGGAAAATGATGTATGAAATACACAAAGCATCAATAAAAATAAATTAAAAAATGTAATGGCCTTCTTTGTCTCTTCTGATTTCTTTTACTTTGAAGTCTATTTTGTCTGATATTAAAATAGCATCACCTGCTTTCTTTCTGGTACCATTTGCTTGGGGTATTTTTTTTTCCATCCTTTCACTTTAAGGTGGTGCCTGTCCTTGAAGGTAAGATGCGTTTCTTGTAGAGAGCATATCGATGGGTTCTCTTTCCTAATCTAATCACCCAGTCTATGTCTTTCAATTGGCGACTTTAGTCCATTAATATTTAAGGTTATGACTGATAGGTTTGTTTTGCTTCCTTTTGCCTTATTATCCATTTGCAGTTTCA
The DNA here is from genome assembly GCA_009823505.1 of Rhizomys pruinosus. Taxonomy (NCBI): domain Eukaryota; kingdom Metazoa; phylum Chordata; class Mammalia; order Rodentia; family Spalacidae; genus Rhizomys; species Rhizomys pruinosus. The sequence continues at coordinate 233,175 of VZQC01014220.1, read as the reverse complement.
GTTTATGTTTCTACTTCTGCAGTTATTCTTTTATTGATTTCTATTTCTAGGTGCCTGGGGATGGATACTCCTTTCATCTATCATTTGAATTGCTTCAAGTGTTCCCTGAAGGGTTGGTTTTCCAGACACGTATTCTTTCATCTTGTTTATGTCATGGAAGGTTTTTCTCTATCCTTCAACTATAGTCAACATTTTTGCTGGGCATAGTAACCTGTGTTTGCATCTATTGTCCTTTAACACTGGGAATGCTTTGCTCCACGTTCTTCTTGCTTTCATAGTTTGCACTCAGAAGTCAGTTGTAATTCTGGTAGGTTTTCCCTTATAGGTCACTTCTTGTTTTTCTCTTTTGGCTTTATGGATTTTGTCTTTGTTTTGGGTGTCTAACATTTTAGCTATGATGTGGCGTGGAGAGTTTCTTTTCTGATCTTGTCTGTTTGGAGTTCTATGTGCTTCTCCTATTGGTATTGGTTTCTCTTTTGTTAGTTTGGAAAATTTTTCAGCTATTATTCTGTTGAAGATATGATCAATACCATTCTCTTGGGATGTTTCTCCTTCCTCTATTCCTATGATGTGCAGATTTGATCTTTTCATAGTGTCCACAGTTCCTGGTTGTTCCATTTATGTGTATTTTTAAAATTTTCATAATCTTTATTTGAGGTTTTAGTTGTTCTGTGTTATATTCCAGGTCTGATATTCTTTTTTCTGCTTCCTCCATTCTGCTTCTGAGGCTTTTCCCATTCCTTTCCTCTTGATTGGATGGTTGTTTGATTTCCTTTTTTATTTACTCTTCTGATTTTTTTGGTATTTCCCCTTCCTTCTGGAGCTACTCAATCTCTTCCTGTAGCTCTTTGTTTTGCTAGTTGGTTCTTTATCTTTTTCAACATGGGATCTTTTCAGTTTTCCACTTCCTTCAGGTAAGAGCTGTGCTTCAGGTGGTCTTGGGAGATCTCAGATCTATAATGTGAATCTCTTAATTAAATCTTGATTTAATTTACCACTTTTTTCAGACATGGTAATTGACATATATGGATGGAGAGAGAGAGAGAGAGAGAGAGAGAGAGAGAGAGAGAGAGAAATATAAAATTAAAAGGAAAAAGGTGAATTACTAAACATATTTTGAAATTAACATAGTTTATTCCCGGAGGACATAATTCTGGTACATGTATGATAGGCATATTTTGGAACAATACAAATGGGAAGGAGCAACAACAACATAAGGCATGGGTCAAAGAATGGATGGACACAGTTAAATTCTGCCCAAAGCAATAAATCTTCTAAGATAAAAACTTTAAAAAGATTGAGAAAAAGTTGCAGGACATGTAGGGCAGAGTGCATGAACTGGGGTGGAGTGAGGGAAAGGGGAATATGTCTAAAATGAATTGAAAAATAATGTATGAAATACACAGAAATCAATGAAATTTCTTTATTAAAAATAAATTCTTATTTCATAGAAAAAATAAAAAAAGAGTTGTTATTCAGCTAAAGCACACAAGTAGAGCAGAACAGAGTCTAATATCTTCAAAAAGCAGTTATAATATTAGACTAGAGCAAGATCACTTGGTAAGTGTTGAAACTATAACAAAACCTTCCAGAATTTTTACTGCAGCAAAACAGATGTTGACATTGCCCAGGAAAACTGTGAAACTCAGAATGATAAGTAATTTGGCTTGACTGTCCACTCTCTTAGTTTTTAAAAGTTTCACACTAGCTGAATATATGCAAAAGCAGTATGATATTGTAAGGTCATCCTTCTGAGATACCAAAGTGAAAACAAGGATAAACTAAAGCATTCAGATATTTTTATTTATTGATTTACAAGAAATCATAAGGAAAATAAGTCAAGATGCATCTATAAGCATGGACTTTCTGAAAAGTACTCCAGCAGATCAAAAATTAATGACAACTAACATGTGGAAGTGCATGAAATTAAAGAGGTTCTCCACAACAGAGGAAACAACAGAGTGGTTGACAGGGTAGAGAATGGGAGAAAGGTTTGATGATGTCATACCTAAAAGGTGATTAATATAGAATGCAGATACAACTGAAAAAATTGAACACCACCCCCCAAATAATCCAGTCAGTACAAAGGGAGATAAAATGTCCAGAAAGTTCTCAAAAGATGAGTTACAAATGGCCAGTAAATGTTTGAGAAAAAGACAACATTTTGAGTCCTAAGAGACATGCACATTAAAATTACATTTAAGTAGGAAATTGAGAGTTGATGGAATAATCAATAGTGTGGTTGGCTGTGGAAGTTACCTGAGGTCCCAGTGGAAATCCTTGTCAGGAAAAGTGTGAAATCTGTCTCCATGCAACTCTCCTACACCTTGATCTTGTTTTAGGTTATTTATTTTTGAGAACTTCATGCAATGTATTTTTATCATATTCACCACATCCCCCAAGGCCTCCCAGAATCATCCCCCTTTCCTTCCCACCCAAAATTTGTCCTATTTAATAAAATCAGAGCAACCAAACAAAACATGTTGGTTCTCACTTGTGCTGTACATACACTCCTAAGTGTGGGACCATGCACTGGAGTTTTCTTGACCCACCAGAGTCACACCCTTAAAGAAAACCGACTCTCCACCCACCAGTAGCTATCAGTTGCAAATAGTTCCTCAGCTAGGATTGCGTCTTCATCCTTATTTACTTGCTGCTTGCATTTTGTCTGGCATGAGCTTGGGCATGTCTTGTGCATGCTGTCACAACTACTGTAGGTACATATGCACAACTTTCCTGTTGTGTCTGGATATTTTTATATAAGTGATCATTCAACCCGTGCTTTATCCCTGCTTAGATACATTTCAAGCTGGCTTGTTTGAATAATACTGAATCCATGCTATATTTTGGATCATGAGTGTTCAGTAAAAGTTCACATGTTAAAGACCTTATTCTTAGGTTGCTACTCTTCGGAGATGTGTGTGTGTGTGTGTGTGTGTGTGTGTGTGTGTGTGTGTGTTTAAGAGGTATGGGATTAGCTGATACCTGGTGTAGAAACTGTAGGACCAGCTAATCTAGAGGCTGTGGTAGAATGTGATTTTGAGCCCACAAGTTTAAAACAATCCAAGGCTAAAAAGTCATTTGTACAGAGAGAGAATGATGTTGTCTGAAAAGACCCCAATTTTTATCTACTTTTCTTCACTTTTGATAACAAGAGCATGATGCATTCAGATGTACCCTTAACATGTTGTACAGCCTGGTCAGAGGCCTAAAACAACCTGCTCAGTCACAGAGAATAATATCCATAGCTATGGGCCCCAAATAATCCTATCTTTATTAGATAAATATCTCATTAAATATCTCATATATTATGTTGTTGGGAAGTCATCAAATGCAAACATATTGATAAATTTTACTAACTTAAACCCAAGTCCTAATTTTCTGGTCCATTATTCATTTAATATGTTTTGATTTCCTTTTTTTTACTTATTTTTTTATTTTTTATACAGTATTCTACTGATGTTTTGCATATTTCATACATCATTTCTCAGTCCAATTTAGACTCTTTCCATGCTCCCATATGCCACCCCAGTTCATGCATTCTGTCATACATGTCTTACATCTTTTTCTCAGTCTTTTTAAAGTTTTTCTATGCAGGGATTTATTGTTTTGGGCAAAATTTAACTGTTTCAGTCAGTTTTTTGACCCAGTCATTTTGCTCTTGTTCTTTCCTCCCATTTATTGCTCCAAAATACACACACACACACACACACACACACACACACACACACACATATATATATATATATATATATATATATTATATGTCACATATATCTTAAAAATATGACCTCTGAAAATAAACTGTATGCGAATTCCAAAATATATTTAGAAATTTACATTTCCCCATTAATTTCATATTATTCTAAAATATGAATACATACCCTCAACAATTACAAAGTCTGAAAATAAGTGGTAATTTAATTCCACAGCCCATTAAGGGATTCACAGATTACTAAGAAACATATCCCATTAGACATCTGATTCCAGGTCAATAGTGTCTCTTTTATTTCCATAGCAGCTTTGTTGCTAATATTGAAAGCCTGAAAACAAAACACATTTCTACACACAATGGAAAGATAATAACGTTATTGCACCAAATCAACACACCAAAATATTGCTCAGGAATAGAAAAGATCATACTTTAGGGCTGGGGAGATGGCTCAGTGGTTAAGAGTGCTCACTGCTCTTGGAGAGGACCTGGGTTCGATTCCCAGCACCCACATGGCAACTAAGAACCATCTTAACAAAAAAAGAAATGATTGTATTTTATTCTAAAAATACTGATAAGTACAAAAAAACAATAATTCTTATTGATATAAGTCAGATTAAATAAGCACATCCTGTGTCATTGCACAATGTATATAAAATTCAAGCTAATATATAATGATTTAAAACAGCAATGTTTACATGTAGATGAGGAATCAGAAATAAAGAAGTGGATTACATTATAAAGGAACAAGAGAAACTTTGGAGGATGATAAAGATGAGATCATTATCTTAACTATGGCCATAATACTGCAATACTTATGCCAAAATGGATCAAAATATTTCAAATTGCACAGCTTAAATATAGACAAATCATTGAAATCCAGTTAAAGACAAATGAAACTGTGAAGAATGACTTGGGCTCACAAAAATATGAATGTCCAGTTTTCATGAAAAAAATCAATGATCCCTATTTTGACTCAGTCATCTCCTATTTCACATATACTGGGAAAATCAGCTCTGTGTCTCACAGCAGTGAGAAGGAATTCAATGAAGGTCATGTTCACACAAATATCCAAACAATAAACAGCAAAATTCATATCCCTGGACTTCATAAACTCTAATCTCTGTCTACTTCTTTCCTGTGGTGAAGGCTAAAGGGTCAGCAGGTGAGATAGAGATGATTGCATTAATACTGACATTAGATACAGCCAATAAATAGTTATATGATTATTACTATTTCCCATATACACAACTGCCATCATATTTTACTCCTAAGAAAGTTGCTTGTAATGACTTTCAAATTAAAGTGGTAATATCTAGTTTGACACTCCTTACTTTATCATAGTATTTCTATGCACATTATTTTATTTTTTTGTTGTGAGGAGGGGCCTGCCGCTCAGCTATACACTTAGATCACTCATTGCTTAAATATAAGCTTATTTTTATTATTTTATATTTTCAAATTTCCTTTATACAGCATAGAATCTACTAATTATTAAGTAAATCAGTATTCAACAGAGTAAACCATACTAAATTTTAAGGCTTAATTTTTTAAAGATTCGTTTTATGTTTATGTGTATGTGCCAGTGTATGTATGTATATTGTGTGCATATAGGTGCCTAGATAAGCAACAAGAATTTTCTTATCTGACGGAACTTGAGTTCTAGGCAGTGATTGGTTTCTCAATATGGATATTCAGAACAGAGCTCAATTCTTCTGCAAGATGAGTGTGTTCTCTTAATAAGTGAGCCATCTCTCCATCCTCTAAGGCTTATAATGTTAAGAAATACAACACATATGTTAACCTTAATATATGTGGATGATAAAAAAGAAGAAAATATTTTGTATATTACACCAGGATACATCCATTCTGCTCCCTGCTTAAGATCTACAAAATATTTTCCTATTAGATCCAAGCCCATGACAGATTTGGCATAAAGCTATCTTTCTTTCTTTCTTTCTTTCTTTCTTTCTTTCTTTCTTTCTTTCTTTCTTTCTTTCTTTCTTTCTTTCTTTCTTTCTTTCTTTCTTTCTTTTGTTGTTATTAGGTGTTTTTGAGACAGGGTCTGCTTGTAGCTTCAGCTCTCCTGGAACTCACTATGTAGACCAGATTGGTCCTGAACTCACAGAGATCTGCCTACCTCTGCCTCCCTAATGCTGGGATTAAAGGCGTGTTCCACCATGTCAGGGAAAATGGTAAACATCTCTTGGGGATAATGACATAAAGTCATGCTTTCTCCAGGAGCACTGGTGATTATTGCAAAACACATTACTTCACTAGGATCATCTTAGAGTTCATAGAGGATCCTGGCATTCAGGTCACAGATTTGTTCTTCCTAATCCCTTCAATTTTCCCTGAGAAAGCTCAGGAGATATTCAAAATTAAGCCAAACCATCTTGAGAAATACTCTCTTCCATCCTTCTTTTGCGATATCTAAAGTTCCAGAAATATACAAAAGATACTCCTCCCTTCATGCTGCTAAAGCTCAATTATTTACTCAATCAATACCTCATGGTGAACATCACCCTGTGAGATATTAAACAATGAGAAAACAATAATTGCAAAAGCCACTGCATAAATCTTATCAGTGTGGGCCAGGATGCTATAAAGCCTGTGTTTAAAGAAACGGAAGAAATCCATTGCAAACATTCAATTCAGAATCAATAACTCACAAAGAGATGAAGCCTTTGTAAACTTGTAGAAGATTCTAGCTTGAATACTTTCAAAAGATGCTGGATCATGACTACATTGACATTATGGTCAGGAAGGAGATGAGGAGCTGTTTGTACCATTAGATCACAACTTCTACAAAGGAATAGGAGAAAACAAAATCTTCGTTCCCTGAACATACTGAGGTGGCATACACTGTGAACCCCTACTGGTAGAAGTTGAAGAGCATTTAAACCAGAAACTACAATGAAATAACTCAAGGAAAGACTATGGGGCAATTAAAAAATCACCTTAATTTTTGTGACATCTTGGCACTTGTAGGTAATCTCCCTAGTGCAGATGCTCAAATGTGCAAATTTTGAGAGGTGCTTATTGTCCTTCTAGAAAGGCCTGTGCAATGCATCTAATAAGTATTCTCTTTTGTGAATCATGCAACAACAATTAACAAGGAAAAGTAAGGTCCATGCACTGATAAGCTGCCTGTCCAGAGTGAATTTCTCTGGTATGAAATGTGCTTTAAAATTGAAGTTCAGGGCTGGAGAGATGGCCTAGCGGTTGGGAGCGCCGACCGCTCTTGCAGAGGACCCGGGTTCGATCCCCAGCGCCCACATGGCGGCCGAAAACCGTCTGAAACTCCAATTCCGGGAGAGCTCCAGTTCCAGGGGAATCCGACACCCTCTTCTGACCTCCGCGGCATTGCACGTCACGGGTGCACAGGCTTGCATGCAGACAGTACATCCATACACATACAGAAATAAATAAAATTAAAAAAAATTGAAGTTCAAGGAGCATCAAAGCTGATATAATCATGAGATATTTATCCACTGACATTCTTCAGTGGGAAAATCTGCTGAAAATTTTTCCATGTTTGCTAAGAACATATGTTCTTACCACTGTTTGAAATGTGTTGTGTATGATGCTAAAGAATTTTGTGCATACATTTCATTTATCAGAACTTGAAGTTTGATGAACTCTCTTGTGTAGATTAATGTTAGAATTTCTGGTTTAATCACATTCACTGCAAACATAAAGTCTTTCACTAATGTGATTTCAACTGTCCTGGAAGGCAAGATTCCTTTCATCACAATTTTCCATACATGTCACATAAGCATGTTATGCAGTTTGGCTTTTCTTGTATGCCTCAAGTAAGGCTTGACTGGTGAAGCTTTTTCTGCAAATTCTCCGTACATTAAGACTATCTTGAATGTGAAATTTTTGTTGTTGAGTAAATATCTCTTTGTGATGTCCTTGCCTGTCTCCCCCAAACATATAAGGGTAATGACTGTCGTGAGATTTCTAGTGCTAAAGAAATTTATAATTGTAGGTGATAACTTCCCCATACTTATTTTACCTGCATGCTTTTCTAGGGCAAAGAACTCTACAACTTTTTGTACTTTGATTATCAAACATTTAAGAACAAAGCTTTATGTTTGACATTTTAGTGTACATATGTCCTTCTTTTAGTTTCTTTGATCTTCTCATTCTGTTTTCTTTCTGTTTTAGTAAATTGAGCCTCTTATTTCTCAGGAAAATATTGTGTTTTTTTATGCTCTCTCCAGAGCATGGTCTTAAAAGACAGTTCTCAGATGGAGAGCATGGTATTAGAAGACAGTATTTAGAAGGGGCTATGAAGGACAGAATTTACTATTCTTTGAAACATATATGTTGAAGATGTAGTTCAAAATGAGATTTTGGAGAAATTAGGCATTTGGGAGTTTAGAAATTCATAAGTGGTGTCTTCTTCAGTGGAGAACCTAGTGATTTGCTTTCTCAGAGTGCCCTGGGGAATTAGTAAGAAGGTAATTTTGTAAATCAGTACGAAATACCAGACTTGCCATCTTGAAAACTTGATACTGAACTTTGAGTGTGTGGAACATTGAGGAAGTGCATATATCTTGTTTAAGACACAGTCGGTGGCACATTATTCTGCTAGCATGAGAGGCGTGCGCCACCACGTCCAGCTGTTACTTGTAGTCTTGATAGTAGCCATTCTGACCTGATGAAACTGAATCTTAAAGTGGTACGCATGCTTAGCTCTTTTTTTAAGTATTTCCTGTTCATTTATAATTATCTTTTGAGAACTCACTGGTTGATTTTATATATTTGTTATTTTTTATTTTTTAAGCATGTGTCAGATATAGCTTTATTAGAAAAGATTAGCAAGGGTCTAGAGGGATGGAGCAGCAGTTAAGAACAGTTTCTATACTTGCAGAGGACCAGACTTCAGTTTCCAGCATCCCACTGGGCAGCTCACACCAAAATGCCCTCTTTAGGCCTTCCCAGGTCCTGCGTGCCTATGTGCATATATATATATATATATATATATAGATATAGATATAGATATAGATATAGATATAGATATAGATATAGATATAGATATAGATAGATAGATATAGATATAGATATAGTTAGATATAGATATAGATATAGATATAGATACAGATATAGATATAGATATAGATATAGTTATAGACATAGATATAGATATCTCCAAGCAAAATGCTCATACACATGATAAAAAGATAATAAAATATTATTAAATAATTAGTAAGGATCTGACCACTGTGTGTAGTTATTCATCTGCATTGTGGGATCATTCCATATTCCTGGGGGGGATCAGAAGCACCTTTTAATTCTGAGTTAAACATTTGCATTCATGCCTTTCTAAAGGGCTCTGCTATTTATTTTGGCTATCACTATTTCTGTGATGGCTTTTTTTTTTCTTGGTTAGTGTTGAAATATTTAGCCTTTCTGTGCAATTGTAAGAATATGTCTGGAAAATGACATACAGCTGAATTTTTAATTTTTTTTATTTTTTTCAAAGCTAATTTTTATTGAAACTGTGCATTTCATACAAAATTTCCAATCGAATCTAGACCTGTGACACTTTCCTTTCCTCCCCCACACCACCAGAACTCATGCATTCTGCCGAACATGTTTTTCATCTTTTTCTCAGTCTCTTTTAAAATTTTCCATGGCAAAGTTTACTGTTTCAAGGAGAAGTTCACTATTTCAGTCAGTTCTTTGACCTAGTCTTTTTGTTGTTGTTGTTGTTATTCCTTTCAATCTGCATCACTCCAAAATATGCATATATGCATACCACATATATCATAAGTTTTAGCATCTTCAGCTTATGATTTTTTTTTTCTTTATTAAGCTGAAAGATGTCATGTTTGAAGGCTCTTCCTTGGCAAAACCAAACAACTATCAGTTCTTCCCTGGTGCTACACACTGGGGTTTTCCCTTCCCATGGTCATCAAATGAGGTCCAGTAAGCACTGCGTTCTGTCTTGATCTTCCTGTATTGGCCTCCATGATACAGCCTAGGTAGTCCAAGAATGGCTGTCTATACCCTGAAGAACTGGAAGCCCCTGTAGTAGCTCAGTCCACAAGCTGGGTGTCTCAGCAATCCTCATCTGGCACTGAAGGTTTGGAGGATTCTTGGAGAGACATGAGTCTTCAGTCCATATTGGAAGGTAGAAAAGCTGCGTCTCATGTTTTTGAAGGATGGCAAAAGCAGTGGCAGCAGCAGGGTAGCTGCACTTGCCAGTAAGACAGGCAAAATAACTGTGCTCTTTTTTTTTTTTTTTTTT
>VZQC01014220.1:179348-214855 GCA_009823505.1 Rhizomys pruinosus | reverse complement strand
CCCCCCAGTGCTCTCACTTTAACTGCATGACACTTTTCGTGGCTGTGGAATTAAATTTGCGTTGTAAAATAGCCAACGTAAAAAAAATAAATAAGGTGCGCCAGCTTGTCTGTTCTTCACTTTAGCTTCTTTGGCTCTTGAGCGAAGATTCTCTTCCAGAGAACTTTGGAAACTTTAAACGGTTGTTCGAATCCGGACTGGTCTTTTTCACCGAGCCTCCTTATTTTCCTCTATCGTTTTACAGACATGCTAGGAGCAACAAGCAAATCATTATTTTCCTCATTTTTCCGCCCAATTTCTCAAATGTTTTATATATAGAGTTGGCTAAATTCCGTGCTTCTCATCAAGAGGTGAGTTAGGTGAGTTCAAATGGATCATTTCTTCATAATTTAGTTCACATAGTCTGCACCAAGGATTTCATTCCTCTTCATGCCACCAGGAGAGCCTTCAGTAATCTAGCTTCATTGGGTTGGAGAGCTGGACTCCAAATCTACGCAACCCACTAAAAAATTCATCCTTTCAATTCTGTTCTCTAGAAACACTCTTGGTACCAAAATCTGTATTAGTCCAGGGTCTCTAAAGAGAAACAGAAGCAACAGGATGAACTATATACTTATACAATTTTTGATTTGGCTCACGTACGGAGCTCAACATAGCGCTGAACTGGAGAGGCCGGAATCCAGGGAACTGCTGTATGCAGAGGCTGGATGTCTCAGTAGTCCCCAATACAGTGCTGAACGCCAGATGGATTCCAGGAGATATGCCAGTCTCAGTACATGCTTGGGATCCGAAGGTTGATCACAGCAGACAGACAAACTCATCCAGATGAGAGACAGAGCCACGGAGGAAGGAAAAAGGGAGCGCGCCGTGCCATTGCCCTTAATACTGCCCTACCAGCATGAAAGTAACACCCATATTTGGGGGGTAGGCCATCCGAGTTGAGGTTGTCCAATCAGAAAGAAAACCCTTTTCTCTTATTTGTTCTTTAGTCCAGTCAAGTTGACACCAGGATTAACCATCACAGTAACCAACGCCTGGCATTCCAGAGAACCATCTGATCACTTGCATAGTGGGTCTTCAACATCTTTCCCATGTTGATATCAGGTCTTCACAGCAAGCCTTATCGCCTCTCTTCCTCGATTACCCTCCAGAGTATCACCAACTTAATGGCTGAGAAAACACACTGCAAGCTTTGCAGTGAGTAGTATGTACCAGAAAGTCTGCCAGCAGAAGGATTGACTCCTCTGGGCATTGAAGGGAAGAAATGCCTCAGATTGCTGCAGACATCAGGCCCCTCTGTGGATCCTACTAGTAACAACTATTTTTAATGATTCCTAACGAAGCTTACCTTCTAGGTGCCGCAAAGGTTTTAGTACAAGAGACTTTATTAACTCCCCCCATAGAATAAGGCAAAATATGATGATGATGAGGTCGTTCTCCAGCTGTAGATTGGAGCCAGCTCTTATAGAGGTATTCTCTTGTAAAATCAGTAAAACTGCCTTCTTAAATTGAATAATGGACATAGAAACTCTGAAAAGGATTATTCTCTATTCAGAACCAAATATAATGCTAAAATCTCCTTAAGCTATGCACTTATACAAAATATATTAATACAGGAGCTCTGACATCAACATTGGATTATTCTGCCAAGGAGATGTTGGCCAGGGGATCCAAACCCCCACAAAAGGTAAAGGCTCCTTGCCTCCAAACTGTATTTCTGATTTCTAATTCTGCCTTTTACCTCAAAATTAAGATGTTCATGTTTTTTCAAGGAAGAAAAAAATCATAGTCCATCCAAAGAAAAGACAGTTACATAGCTATGTGGTGCAATATATGAAACACTTATTTACTCATAAGGCAGCTGCCACAGAGATAGATGTACACAGCCACACCTTTTGTTAACTAAGCTCTATATACCCAGTACTGTCCTTTATTCAATTGTTTTGCCTGAAATCTCCAAGATTAGGGTCTTCCTTTCCTGTAATGAACATTATGAAAAACATATGAAAGAAATGTACATATAAGAGGTTTAAACCGTTTTACAATATGTACAAGACCATAGGTTTTCTTGTCTGAGCCTTAATATAAAAATATAAAGAGAACTGAAAAACTGTCCAGGAAAGCACACCAAGAAAAAGTTTCACTATATGTCAGAAGATTTATCTTGAACAAATTCTAAACTTCTGATTTCAAAATGCCCAAGGAAAATTATTTAAAATGACCTCTTTAAAGTCAATACATCATTTGGCATCTGTTGTCATCTCCTCTGCATCTTAGTCACTGGAAACCATTTCTATGAAAAATTTACCAGCATCATGAACACGTATAATAAATGCTGAGGATGTGCACAAACTATGATAAACTCTTCAGTGCTGGAGATATGAAAAAATGAAAGTTGCTCGCAAAAGACAAAAGTTGTTTTCTTCTTCATTCATTCTATTTCATCAACAACAGAGAAGCAAATCCCTGTTCTCAAATTGTTTTCTTTGTACTGTGAACTCATTATATTCAAGTTTGCTGGAAAATGCCTTTCTCTAAAGGACCATCTTCTCCAACTTCTGTCATTATAATGTGTTCATTAGGGCACCACAGGAAAGTTTATAAAACTTAAAATTTAAAAAGAAAAAAAAATCTTCGAGCATATTTTCACTTCTGTTGCTTCTTTTTGACTGTATTTTTTTCTATTTTGAACGTCTACATTGTCTTTCGTCTTTTAATATTCCCATATGAGGTTCACAGAAGAGCAGTTTGTGTGTAGCTGCTGAGAATGTCTGAAGAGAGACTGAAAGAGCTCTTTTTTTATTGCTTTTTCACTTGGTACAAGTGTGTATGCTTCATATAGCACTTGGGAGGCAGAGGCAGGCGGATCTTTGAGAGTTCAAGGCCAGCCTGGACTACAGAGTAAGTTCCAGGACAGCTGGGGCTACAGCGAGACCCTGTCTTGAAAACACCAAAAAAAAAATACTTCTTAAGCTGTAAGTGAAATGTTTTTCTTGAAAAATGATTAGCAATGTGTGTCACACAGATTCCCAGCCTAATCTGCCCTTCTGAACCAAATCCTCTAGGGGTGGAATTCATTTCCTGTTTGTTGTTTTCCTAACCAAAAAGTACTGAAGAAATATTCACATGAGGGTGCAAGGAGACCTGAATACTTCCAACTCTTTCCAAAATAAAGAAGAAAAAATATTTTCAGTTATAGAACGTATTAAAGTGAAACAATGACTGTTGCAAGAAGATGTCTTTTGCTCAAGTTTCTAAAAATAATTTTATCCTAATTTCTTTTCTGTGAAAGTATTGAAATAATGGTAAATTATGTAAGTGAATCATTTGGATGATGAGGTTATACTTAATAATCAAATCTGATCATAATTCAGAGGAATGCAAGGGATGATTATTTTTGGCCATTTATATTTCACAAAACACAGAGAGCAAAATATATGTGGAATAGTCAATTTCAATATTTTTGCATTACTATGAACCCAACTCGTTTGTAATAAAAATGAAACTACATTTCTATTATAAGTTCCTGTATTTGCAAAGATTTATAACATAGCTCTTACTAAATGCATGCAGAAAAAAATGCTGGAGTAGATATACAATAATGTTACCAAATGTAAAAATTATTCCTCATTTTAATAAATTGATTTTCACCATGTATTCCATATCCAAATTTTCCAGGTTCAAAGTCTAGCTCTGTCTTTTACAAGTTCTTCCTATGCAGTATACACATTTCTGAGGCTTTTATATTTGTCATATATGAAATATAAACAAAACACATCTGTTTCTTAGGGATTCTGAGAGGAATAAATTGGTCAAAATATGTAAAGAATTTTAAAATTGTCCTTATACCTTGGAGTTACTATGTGTATGTTAGTCATTGATATTAGTGTATTGTTCCTAAGTTCTTAGAAGTGAGGAAGGAAGGAAGCATATCAGAATTACAGAAAGACATTGAATGTATAGTTTTGTAGATCCTGGTAAAACTATCTGAAGAGGAGAATATGCCTTATCTAGATGTAAATCATTCCTGTTTCAATCATCATTACAATGCTATGATAATCATTAAGTATGTTGTCATTCGAACACAAGTCAAAAGATAGTGCTGCAAAGTATGATGTGTGTGCAACAATAAATATATAACCTCTAGGTTAGGTATTTTACATACACCATTAAACATTCTCATAAAGAAAAATTGCAGATTTGGTGAGAACTTTCTAATGTAATATATATATATATATATATATCTATATATATATATATTAAAACAGAGCTGAAACCAGGATTTCTTATCAATGAAATTTTGTTTTAATTTGTTTGAGGTTTCTCTTCTTATTTTTCCTTTAAACTAACCACACTGCTGTAAAAACATATTCCTAAATGACAAGTTAAAAGGTTGGGAATCTGGTGGTAAATAACTGAATCCTGTTTCGACTGTGTCTATGAAGAGTGGAAGACCCTTTTATATGTAAGGGTTTGTGATCAAGCAAGAATAATTTCAGATGCAGACCCCAGAGCAAATAACCACAGGCATGCTCCAAGGAACTGTCTTTGTATGTGCATTGTGTGCAAAGGACTGCTGACATTAGTCTTTTCAGTCACACCAATACTCACAGATGGGAGGATATCAAAATGTAAATAGAGACATATGTTATCACTAAAGTTTAAAGTGAAGCTGTTGTGTGAGGAAGAAAAATACTTAGCAAATGCATAAACCAGGATCTTTTTTTTTACTATTTATATGAAGGATAATATTTCTCTATATGGCAAAATTTTGCAAAAAGTAAACAAGTCCTAATCTTTGTATACAAATGTAATAACTCCCTGGTCTGTACTTGCTAAATATCCTATAAGAAAGAAACACAATTTTAGAGCTTTACACACACAAAAAAAAGAAAAAACGGACGAAGAGATACAAATTAGCAAATTTGCAAGGGAAATCACAAAAATATTCTTTAGCCATAACATGAATCTATTTTTAGTCATTTAGAAAACTTTTATTTTATTTTAAATTTCTAATTTGTGAGTTTATCATCATTATTATTTATTGTGTTAAATAACAGAAATTCCTTTTATCTACAGCTGAAGACATAAAGGGAATCTAATGGAAAAAGTTTGGAGTCATTTCAGGGAATTTAAAGTAACAGCGAGGAACTAAGCCTTTATATGGGGAGTAGCTATGAAAGCTGTGTAAAGCCAATGAGAAGAAATTTTGAATTTGAATTAGTGAGATGGCTCAGAGTTCAATGGCTCCTGCCACCAAGGCAGGAGACTTTATGTCTATCCAAAGGACCTAGACTGTAGAAGGAAATAATCGACTCACACAAGTTGTCCACTGACCTACATAAGCACACTGGGGCAAGCACATGCACAGTGCCATCTGAATAAATAAAAATATTTATATAAATTTTTTCTTGAATCTGTTTAGGAGACAGATTCTTCCCAGTAATATGAGTGTGTTTTTTAATGCTGATTTTTTGAGACAGTCCCCCTGAAGCTGCAGCTGCCCTGGGACTTGTTATGGAGACCCGGATGGTCTCCATTTCACAGACATCCACCTGGATCTGTCTGGCAAGTGCTACGATTAAAGAATATTTTTATATGTTTCAATGTAAATATCAACATACCACCTATGATAGGGTTCTAGTCATGTGAATTTTAGAAATATTCCTAGAAAAGTGAGTGGGGATGAGATTATATTTGAGGGAGGAAACTTTTGAAGAAATGTCAGTTACAGATACTATTGCATTTACAAATAGTATGGCACATTTTATTTCTCCTATATTATATTAAATTGTTCATAACAATAAAAAGTTGAAAGAATTATACAAGAAGCATTCATTAAATCCAGGTATGGTAGTACATACGTATAATCCAATCCAAGCACTTAGGAGGATGGAGTGGTAGGACAGCTACTTCAGGGCTACACTGGACTGCACAATAAATATCTACTACAAAAAATTAAAAAATAAAATATTAGTTGTATACTATCCAACACATATATTTCGATATTTCTTCATCTATTTATGTGATACAGATATCTGAACCAACTACAATCATATTTTGCTTTAAAAATTATAATAATTATAACAAATAAACAGCAATAGAGCAGCAATGATTTCTTATTTATTAATTCATTTTTATGATATATAAATGAGTGTTTTCCTGCATGTGTGTAAGTGCACCACATGCATGTAGTCCTATGAAGGCTAGGAGAGAGCATCAGATCCCCTGGAAACAGGTACAGAAGGTTTTTTAGCACCTTGTGAATGCTGAGAATCCATTAAGTGTCCTCTAGAAGAGCAATTAATTAGTGCTATGAACCACTGAGCCATATTTCCATTCCCAATCATTAATTTCTTAATCACAATGTCACTCTTTCCAGAGCTGTATACAGTGACAAGAATTTGTCATGTACAAAAAATATTATTTCAGGCTAGAAAAATGCCTTTGTCTGTAAAGCATATTACCATGCAATCCTGGTGAACTGAGTTTTATTTCTAGAACCCACTTAAACGTGGAAAGAGAGAACTGACTCTAGAAAGCTTTCCTATGTTTTCAACACACACCCTAAGACATGTGCACTCACATACATATTTTCACAAATACATTAATAATAAGTTAATAAATTACTATTTCATGAAAATATTTAGTGTTCAGGTCTTGCTCAATTTTCCTGAAGAGAGAAAGAGAGAGAGAGAGAAANTATATATATATATGAGCACTTGTACATTTCACACAATGTTTTCAAATCAGTTTTATCCCCCATGTGCCAATCCACTCTCAGAACTATGTTTTCTAGGATTCTGCCTTAAAACCAGGTCGTAATGTACCTTCCAAAATGAATCTCCTTCATATGAAATTATGTTCTATTTTTAAATTAAAACAGTCTTCTCATTATTGTTCATGTTGGTAACAAGTTGAAAATATCAAACTGATAATGTTGTAGAACATTATATATTCTACATTCATCTATATGTCAATCATTAACTATTGCCTCTTATCCAAATTCAACCTCAGTAAAGTTGGCCCTTTGAGTCTATTGCTTGTATCAACTATTTCCACCCACCATAGATCAAAAACATATTTTTGAGACATTGCATTTGTATTAAATCTGTATATAATTTATTTCATTATTCTCTAAATAATACATCATAATGAATATCATATGACATTTATACTCCTTTAGGCATTATAAATAATCCAGACATTATTTGAATTATGCAAAAGGATGAACAGTGGTTGTATTATAATATGGTGCCAGATTATATAAAATAATTGAGAATTAGTTAATTTTGGTATCTGGACTATAATTTTCAATACAGATTAAGGAAGAATGCAGAGAATGACAGCCAAGGTTGTCCACCATGGCGCACACACAGGAACATAGGATGTGCATAGAGAAAGAGAGAGAGAGAGAGAGAGAGAGAGAGAGAGAGAGAGAGAAAGAGAGAGAGAGAGAGAGACAGAGACAGAGACAGACAGAGACAGAGACAGAGATACAGAGAGAGAAGCAAAAGACTTGCTTGTATTTCAGTCATTTATTTGTGACAAAGTTAACATAGTCCTATGATACTCTTTATATATAAATGTAAAACATAGGTATTGTATTTTATGTCTAGTACTGATGTTAAATTTTATCAGTTGGTTAAGGTAATGGTAGCTATATGTTTCCTATGATGAGATGTTTCCATTATTGTTTCAGAATTCATGAGTTGATGCTTGGGTATACTTTGAATAAATTCAAGTTACCATTTCAATTCATCTGAATACTTGAGGCTTGTGCCTTAAACTACTATATTTGTAATATATCTAGAATTCTATGATGCTACAACAAAATATTTTCTTCATCGAATGTAAACAATAGAAATGTACTTTCCACTCTTCTGGAGTTTGGGAACACAATAGTATGAGAGTTTTGGTAGCTGTGGGGGAAGAAAGCTACTCTCTGATTCCAGGATGTACTTTATTACTGAATCCTCCAGTTGGAAGTGTAATGGTGAGAAAAACTATTTTGAATAGATAAACTGTATAAGAAATTTTTAATCTTAGCTCAAGGTTTCATTGCAAACTCTAGGCAGCCAGGATCCCATTCCCTTTCCTTATAACTAACCAGCCGCACTGTAGGATTGCCAAGGAGGAATCTTTGAGCACTTCTTTAAGGAAAACATGACATCTTTTAGGAATAACAATCCTCATATATTCAAGTGATATGTGTATGTATGGATATATTTATGTATACATATAACTATATAACTATACTGTAGCAATACAAATTGGAGAGAACAACAACAGAAGAGCTGAAAAAACTTTGGAAAGACTCAGAAAAAATACAGGACACACATGGCAGAGTACAGGGAATGGGTGGGGTGGGAAGCATGGAAAGGGAAGTGATTCTCGATCAAGAAATGATGTACGACCTATGGAAAAAGTTTAGTAACAATAATAAAATTTTAAAAAGGTACCTGTCATTTACTCAGGGCTCCAGTCAGATTGGCAAGACTGTATGCCAGATAGATGGTCCTAATTGGGTATGGAGGCTGTTTTTCAGCAGCACTGTTTTTGTTTTTGTTTTTTTTAATAAATTTGGATGATTTACATTTGAACCAAGAACCTCATGCAAGCTATTAAAATTCTGTACCACCGAGCCCTATCTGTAGCTTTAAACTATTTTAAGTAAGACTATCACTATGCTACATAGAGTGTCTTAAATCCAGCTCTTTGGGCAAGGAATGAATTGAACATATTTTCTTCTTTTCTCAGTTCTGTAAGTAGGCCTGATTTCCAGAATATATAAACTACTCAAAAAACAAAGAAAAAAGAAAACAAATGACCCGCACAATAGACGGAGCAAAGAACTGAACAGAGACTTCACAAGAGAGGAATTAGAGATGTCTGAGAAACACCTCAAGAACTGCTCAACATCACTAATCATTAAGGAAATGCAAATGAAAACCACTTTAAGATATCATCTTACTCAGACTGGCTAGGATCAAGAAAACAAATGATACCAAGTGCTGGAGAGGTTGTGGGGAAAGGGGAACACTCATCCACTGCTGGTGTGAATGTAAACTCATACAGCCACTGTGAAAGCAGTGTGGAGAACCCTTGGAAGACTTGGAATGAACTTGCCACCCGACCCAGCCATACCACTCCTAGGCATGTACCCTCAAGACTTACGCCACCACAGAGATACATGTACGGCCATGTTTATTGCAACTCTCTTCACAATAGCAAGGAGCTGGAACCAACCTAAATGCCCCTCAACTGACGAGTGGATAGAGAAAATGTGGTACATCTACACAATGGAGTTCTATGCAGCAGTAAAGAAAGACAACATCACGAGCTTTGCAGGAAAATGGCTGGAGCTAGAGGACATCATGCTGAGTGAAGTAACACAGTCCCAGAAAAACAAACGACGAATGGTATTCCTCATCTGTGGATGCTAGTGCCAATTACCCACTTGTAAGTATTTCTTGTATAGGGCCCCCTGAGCTTTTGTCCAAAGCAGTTGGGCATAACGCATTTTGGAAACAACAACAACAGAAAAGACTGCATCAAAGAACTGACTGAAACAGTGAACTTCTGCTCAAAACAGTCAACTTCCCCATGGAAAATATTGAGAATGACTAAGAGATGGAAAGCATGTCTGGCAGAATGCATGAGCTCTGGCGGGGTGGGGGAATGAGCGGGAACACGGGTCTAGATTTGTTAAAAATAAATAAATAAATAAATTTATGTGAAAAATAAAAAAAAGAACTTTAAAAAGGAGTAATGTTTTCTATTTTGAGTTCATATATAAGTATACATTCTTTACATATAATTCAAATAACTATTTACCATTTTGCATAGAAGGATGCAAAGGATATAATAGACTTTTGTATTCCGTGGCTTGTTTAGGTTACTCATGTTGGCAGTAACGATGAGCAGCATACTGTAGTGAGAAGGTGTCTTGACTAGTGAACTTAGACTTACAGAAATAGACCTCTGGCAGCACAAATTAGTATGTTCCATTCAGGACAGGCGGTCCTTTTGGATAAATGAAAGCAATTGTTTTGTTAATATGGTCTATGTCAACTATTTTGAAAAATAGGCAAATATGACATTTTACTATACATTTTTGGCTAAAATGCAGTTCAGGTTTTCTTTACATTTTAATGCAATTTAGGTTTAGAGTATTCCAAAAGAAATTCCCGAATACAAAGTGATATTTTGACCTTGTAGCTACCCTCTAATAGAAGGAGTCTAAAAAACCTGTACAATAAAACAGGGCATAAAAATCTTTCCTACTTTATGTTCGTAATTTTAATTTTAATTTCAAGACATTAACATAATGAAATTTTGAAAAAACAGTTTTCAAATTGCCTAATGATTTTTTTTTCTTTTAATTATTATCGTGTTAGGATGTTTGGATTCTACACAGAAATGTGAATATTTTTAATATTTGTCTTGATTAAAAAGTTTCATATAATGTATTTTATAATGACCAGATGCCCTCCCCCTCCTTTCTTCATGTCTTTTAAAGCAATTTTTCTTTTATTAATGGCATATTATGCATATGTTTCCTAAATGTTCTTGGGTGTAAGTTTATTCCTTAGAGTTTATCCATACTCCTAGGCATCACACCAGTTAGTTAAATGGACACTCATTGCAGCATTTATCAATTGCCAACAGATTCCCAGCTAGGGCTGGAGCTCCTTGCCTGCCCATAGCACCCATACTGGGATTCTGTCTGATCTGGGTTTGCATAGGTCTTGTGTATGCTGTCATAAGTGCTATGGATTCAAATGTACAGCTAAACTTCTGTATTTAGTAAACACAGTTTCCTTGTATTGTTCTACTACTCTGGGTCTTAAATTTTGTTTTTCACCATCTGCAGTTATAATGTCTGAGCCTTGGGAGAAGTTGTGATATGGATTTCACAATTAGAATTGAGCACTCTACAGTTTTTAATTATCTGCAAGTTGTCCAATTGGGAGTCTTGTTGTTTGTATTCATCTTTTGATATATCTTTCTCATTCCCTGATGTCCTCCTCTCCCTCTCTGTCAATTGTTTCTTCTTAATATTCATTTTTATTTTAAAATGATGATGGGTTATCTTATAATGGAATGTTAACTCTGTGACTAGAATGATATTATCTATCTTATTCTGTTTCAGGAATAAAATTACTGTACAAATTGAGTATTTCACTGGAATTTTTCATGTGGATCAGTATTTTAATAAAGATATACACATACAGGCAAACAATCTACAATGTATTGGTGATAAGAGTAAAAAAAAGTTCATGCAAGAGAGGTTACTTATAAAATATAATTCTGATATTCTAGGTTATTCAAATTACAATTTAAAGCCAATAAGAGTATTCTTAACTTATTTGAGGAACAGCAAAAGGTCAGTTTTAGTAAAGTAGAATAAATGAGATACTATGAGTTCAGTGTCGTAGGCAGCCACTTGTGTAGTAAATTGTGTTTATGGAAAATTACCTGTGCAGTGTCTTCAGAAAGATTTTTGAAATCAACAAATAAACCAATGATATGAATATATCAAGCTCTTTGAACAATGTTACATCTCATAAATGTCCCATCAGAGCACTAATGATGTAAAAAAAAGAGTTATTATGACATGTTTGGGTTAGTTAAGGAGGTAGCCAATTTGATACCTAAATTTTCCCTCAATTTAAGAGTTTGTGTCTCATGACCTAGGGTATGCTTTTGTATGTGATGTCAATTAAGGTTCTATTGGCATAGTTCATGCACCAGTAGTGGAAATGGCAATTATCATCCCTAAGCCATCTCTCCAGCCCTAATATTTTATTCATTTCATGACTTTATGCATGAAGAATTTAGAAAGTTATTAGATTTGCTACTTTCACCAAGGGATTTTCTTATGAAATTAATACAGATGTCAGATAGAAATTGTAATTATAATATTATGATTTGGGTAGGTCTTCAAAGAAAGATTTTATATTGTTAGCAGATTATAATGAATTTAGCTAGATAGTAAGCTAGGAATATTGACAAGATTTCATATATTTGGCTTTTCCAGTTTATATATCCTCCCAACATGGAGACTCCAAGGCAGACAGTCTTCCTGAATGATATCTCAGGCTTTCAAATATGAGTCTATCAATAAGACAGAAGCTGATTTACCTTTTATATGATTTTAAAAGAGCAAACATAAGAAGCACCTTTTACCGGGAGAATAATCAAAGAATTTGTGAGCATGTTTCAATACTACCATATAATTTTCATCGCTGCTTCAATTTAAGTGATTTTCTACGATGAAATAACATCCTTCAGAAATTTTTCTTTTTTTTTTAAATCAGTCAGTCCTTTATGTACTTTTCTGACATAAGTGCACAATAATACCTAACACATGGGAAGTTAGCCCATTAAAAACTGGTCTAGCTCTGAATAATGAAAATAATTCACTTATTTTTTTTACTTTGGTTTGTGTTTAAATTGTTACCAAGCCAGTTAACAAGCTGTGTAAAAGATAAACAAAGAAACATAAAAATTACCAGAAGCAATACAACCAAATTATGAGTTATACCCAAGGTTTGCCTTTATACATAGCCTGAATGGAATGAGGAAATCTTTCACTCTCTGAAATGGGGAAAGGCTAATGATCCCCTACAAGTATTGCAGCTATAAGTTAAAGGAAAAATCTTTCCTCTGCTCAGTTATACTGCTCCCTCTTTTTATAATTTGTAGGAGTGTATCTCATATGTGGATATATGTTTGGGTTTGAGCATGGGTGTGTACAAATATCTGTGCAGATACAGGTGTGTGTGTGTGTGTGTGTGTGTGTGTGTGTGTGTGTGCATGAAAGTATTCCACAGGAGCCATCCACCTTGTTTGTTGAGTTGTGGTCTCTCAGTGGGAACTGGCACTCACTGATTAGGTTAAGATAGTTGGTTAAAAAATCCCTGCAATTCATCTGTCTCTTCCTCGACTCTGAGATGACAAATGTATGCCACCATTTTATGTGAATGTTAGAAGTCTAACTCAGGTGCTTATGTTTGAGTGATAAGTATTTTACCACCTGAGCTTTCTCCCCTGCCCCTATTAACTATTTTTTCATATACATGTACATATGCCCCATTAACTGCTCTGGGAAAAGGGTTGACCATGATCCATCAAAACCTTCTAATTATCATATGAGTGAAACTCAGCTGAAAAGTATAAAATCAAGCCTCCCATAAATTTTTAGCTTTGTGACACAGTCACATTGTGTAGCCCACGCTACTCAGCTGAAAAGTATAAAATCAAGCCTCCCATAAATTTTTAGCTTTGTGACACAGTCACATTGTGTAGCCCACGCTGTTCTTCAACTCACTATCTGCCCAGGCTCGTCTTGAAATTGTAGTGACCCTCTTGCCTTATTTCATAAAATACTGGGATTGCATATGTGAGTAACCACATGTAGCATTTCACAATAAATGTGATAATGCAAATTGATAATATTTTTTCTGATTTATCAGCACTGCAAATGAAAATATTTAATTTTTGGTTTGCCTGTAGACAGGCTATTTCCAAAAAGAAATTGAAATTGTTCAGTTGGATGGCATGGTCAAACTATTGCTTTTGCCTGGAATGCTACTGTCTGCTGACTTTAAAAAAAATATTTTGAATTACGTGTGTGTCTGTGTGTGCATGTGTGTGTGTGTGTGTGTGTGTGTGTGTGTGTGTGTGTGTGTGTGCACCTGTGAGAGTCAGTGACTGCAAAGTTCAGAAAAGTGCATCTGATTCCCTGAACCTTGAGATACAGGAGATTTTGAGCTGCCTAACATGGGTGCTGTCAACGCAATTCAGGTACTATACAAGAGCAGTATGTACTCTTTTCCACACAGCTATGTCTATAGCTCAGGTTCAAATTCAGCGTCATCTCCCTGTATATGGATTGTTTTCAATATGTACAATTACTGTTTTTTTGCATTTAATACAATACTTGATTTTATTTTGTATACAATAATTTATAATCATATTTAGATACCCTATCCTATTTCTTCTCTTCTAAATCTCCTTAACAGGAGTCCATGCATTTGGTTATATAAGTTAAAGCCTATCCTTTAATTTTCAACCCCCAGGTGTCCCTTGGTGTGAGTTCATCAACTGTAGCCTGGTCAGCCTATCTAGACTCACTCCCTTAAAGAAGATCAACTCCCACCCTACAGTGATCAGCTGTCAGTAGTTCTTCATTTATAGCTCTTTTGCAGTGCTTGACATTTTGCAATCTATTAGCATCATTTCCATCAATGCATGACCCTTAAATTTAGTATGACCATTATTTTCATTATCCTTTCTTCCTCAACGTGTCACAGAAATATTTTTTTTACAAAAGAGTCTCATTTTATTGATTTATTTTGACAAGATGATGAAGATATAGACAACTACTCAATAAGAAATATAAGTACATAACATATTTTAAAATTACTGATTACCGAGTTCGAGGAGTTCTCCCGCAGGATCTACGCGCTGAACGAGAACCTGTCCAGCTTCCACTGGCCGCGCAGGAGTTCAGACAAGTGAGGGGCGGGCAGGCGGGCAGGACCGGGCAGCAGGGCTGCCCCGCAAGGCGGAAGCTGCACTTACCCTTTTTAATAATTATGACACAATGAGTATCAGAGGAGGGTGGTCCTCAGAAAGGCTGACTTCAGTACTAGAGGGACTCAGGACCAGTGGGTATCAGTGGGCCAGGCAAAGTAGGATTTTGCTTTCAAGATTTGCTTTTCAGGCCTGATGACTGTTTAAAGGCAAAAGCCACCTTCTAGTTGAAAGAGCTTATAGCTCAAGTCATCTTCTAGGCATTCGTCTGATTTTTAGTTTACACTTCGGTGTTCTCCTCAGAGGGAAGATGATAATATATGTGATATAATGAACTCACCCTTAGTTTCTCATAAGCATTTGCCCTCGCCATTCTTTATAAAACTTTGTGAAATGGAGTATTCAAAAACAGCTTTCCACCACTGTCTATGTACCTGGGCCCTAGACCCCGGGTACCACAGTCAACCTGCAGACCTCACTGTAGTCCTGCCCTCATGCCATGGCCGTGCATCCTGAAAGCTGGGATGGCAGGCTCACCAGTCTAAAACCAGTAGGCTTGATGAGCCATCCCTTGTAGTGTGCCATACCCTGATGTAGCCCCCAGAGTCAATGAAAACCTTGCCTGAGGAAGATCCCAGGGGACCCTCAGGAACCCCAAGATTATCACAGTCAGATGGCAGTCAGTTTCCTTGGGAGCCAAAGTTTTTATGTGGGCAGATGCTGTGATCCAAAATTGGGCATAACTACTTGCAATACACTCACCAGACAAGGAGTGTATTGCAAGTAGTTATAAATCCCATGTTAGGTATAAATCCCATGTTAATTTATTGCCTTTCAGTCAGAAGGAAGAAGGCATTGTACATGACAAAGTATGTTAGCCAGGCTGTCCAGTTTTCAGACTGCATGACAGTTAAGAGATAGTTAATTAAGAGACTAGATGAAGCTTAGATGATGTGCAGTTTCATAATAATAAATTATGTTTTTGAAGTCCACTGTCACTCCTGCACTCAGATTGCATTTGCTGTCACATCATACATTATGTACCACAGACATTGCCTCAGGGTTGCAAGCTCTTTAAGGAGAATTGTCCATGTACCCATGTATTATATGAAGAATAAAAATTGAATTTACTTTAAAAAAATTACTGATTACCAGTAAACAATCCTGTCAGTGTTTAACTACCATACACTATAGTTAGACAGATTAAAGCAATGTTTCCACTGTATACTGTTCAAAAGAAAACCTAGTTGGGAAAAATATATAGTCAAACTAATATTTTGTCATCACAAAGAAACTCTTGATTTCTGCTTGATTGTCCTGTGCTTTTCACTTTCTAAATAAATTTTATAGACAAAGCTGATGTTTGGTCAAGTCTAAGGTTTGATATGATACTGACAATAACTTCCTAAATCTAATGCAAAATGAAAGCTCTCTAGCCTATAACAACACATCTGTTTATGTGAGGATCCCAATTATTAAACTTTCCTATGTCCATCAATAGTCCTTTATTTCTCTTTGCTCCTTAAAATAAGCAACAGTTTTTGAAAGATTTTTTAACCTCATAATTGCAGTTTTTATTTTATTTTCCCTGGAGTTTTATTTATAGGAGTTTTGGCCTGCAGTTTTCTCTTGTACGAGCCCCATACCTCAAGATTGCAATAAAGCAGAATCATGACAGATGTGACAGTGACTAATTGTAGCTGATCCTGGCAATGTGACAGGAGGATTTTCTCATTAAAGGTAAGGGTCAGAGGAAGATTCAAGAATTAGAAAGCAATGGAATGGGGTCAGGGCAAAATGACCACCTCAGGCCTGAGTCAACCGAAGTGGAAAATTGCTTGAGAAACAGGTTACCAATTGAACCAAGAGTCAAATAGAGTATAAAAGAGTTTTTATCTCATGCATGGCAATGACCATACACATTTTCAAAATCTCTTAAAATCATATTTTATATTTTCCAATATAAGACTTTTCAATGCCTGTTATTTTTTTAGTGTCAGTAAAATGTAAGTCGTTATATGAAAAATTAAATCTTGTTCATTACTCCTTGTTAGTATTGTTTCATCCATGTCTGCCTCTCCATTTTTATTTTCACTAACCTACCTCAGACTATTAATCTATTATGCATGGGTCAGAGCAATAGTTTGTAACTTAGTCTGTGTACTTCTTAGCTTACTTCTTAGCTATTCTCTTTCAAAAAGCATGGTTCTCTGTCTTATAAAAACATAAATGGCCATGTAGCACCTATCAATTGAAACATTAACACCCTAAAATTTCATTAAGACCTCTGTAATGTGCCTTATTTTTTTTATACAGGGACTCTCCAATTTCCAAGCAGGCCTGGAACTCACCCTGGAGACCAGGATGGCCCTGTACTCACAGAGATCAGCCTGCCTCTGCTAGGATTAAAGGTGTGCACCACTCCGCCAAGCCCAAATATGGTTCTTAGCAGCCATGTGGGTGCTGGGAATTGAATCAGGGTTCTGTGTAAAAGCAGACGGCATCCTCATTTGCTGAGCCATCCCTCCAGCCTTCTTAAAGTCTTCAAATGGTAATTTTTATAGCTGCTTTATGTATTTTCTAACATCGTGTCTTATGCAAATACACATTCTCCAGATGACCACCTTGTGTTTTAGATATAATTGGTTCGTTTTTGCAAGCTCATTATGTATATACATTTTAACATTTTAAGATGTTGAACTCCTCAATGTACAAAAAGATTTCTTTCTATATTGCATGCTGTTGCTCATTAAACATACCATAGAAAATAATAGTGTAAATATCTTTGAATTTGTCATATTTTCTTCTGTAATTTTTCCATTACTAATGACTGGTAATATTATCCACCCAGTCCCTATCTTATTTGACCTTCAATATTTAGCATTGCTCATCAAATTATACTTAAAATGCCTGTCTGTACTAGGTTCTGGGCTGAAATATTGTTATTATTTCTTCTGAATGATCTTTTTATCATTGTTGCCATTTCACTTTAATCAACTAAATAGTAAATATCAAACATTTTCAAAGTTTTGCCTTAAGGAACCTGATCACTTTACACTAGATAACATTTCCCATGGTCTGTGTTACTATGCATATGAACAGCAGATGTATATTTTTAAAAACATAATTGTCCCTCCAAGGAGAGAGTTAATAGCCAATTAGATTAGCTCTCTCCTTGGAGGAATAACCCACAGCTGATGCCACAAACTTACATCCTCTAATGGTTAGGAGATGTTATAAACCACACGAAGACCCTGTCATACTTAACAGAAGAAAATGTAATTCATGGATTAACATACCATCCACACATCTGTGTCTATACCAAAGTAACCTACCATAACAATTAGTACTGTTTAAATGCCTATATATCTAATTGCATGTGTTTCATTAGTAGGATCAAAAGGTTATGCCTGGACAAGCTGGCAGCCCATGAAAGAAAACAGACAGAATTGACTAGAGACCAAGACAACAGTTCCAGAGAAAGTAGACTGATTTGCTTCACATCCACCTGTGTCCCTTTTCTAAGCCTAGGGAACAATCTGTGGAAGAGGGGGGCGTGGTAGAATGTAAGGGCTACGATTGGGGTGAATGGTGAAACTACAACAATGGTGAAACTACTACAAGACTGGACACTCATTTGATCAACTTGATTGAACATACAAGCCCCCCTGCTGGATGGTGGGACCCATGAGCTGTGCGGGTTTGGGCACTGCTCGCAAATTGGTTTTACATGAAGGATGTTTGTACTCACAAATTATCACTTATTGTTAAAAAAATGAAAACAAAACAAAACAAAACAAAAAAAGATGCAGAAAAGTTACGGCAGAATGCATGATCTGGGATGGGTAGGGGTGGGGTAGGGGGAAGGGAAGGGGATATATGCCTGAACTGAATTGGAAAATGATGTATGAAATACACAAAGCATCAATAAAAATAAAAATAAAAAAATAAAAAAATAAAAAAATAATTGTCATTTTGTATACATTCAAGAAATGATCTTTGAATTTACTTTGAATATTACAAACACTACTCAAAGTCAGCATATGTAAAGCCAAGCCATAATAATGTATGACATTTGATTGTGCTTCTCTTTCAACAGTTCTATACCCTGAAAATGGCAGTTCCATCACTGTGTCAAGCAAGTTCATTAATATATATCCCTCCTCTATTCCATGATTTCCATGGTTGTTTGCCTCCCAATTTTTTATGGTGTTTCAAGCTTCTCTAATTTTTTTTCTGATTTTTTTACACAGAATCTATCTGCAACACAAGCTAGGCAAGAACTCACATAATAGACCAGGCTGGTGACCAAGTGCCTGTCTTTCTCCCAAGTACTGGGAGATGAAAGTTGTAGTACACAAAATTTTGCCAGCTTCCTTACTGTTTACTTCTAATTGAAAACATAATGTTCTAAGTTAGCATAATCTGTATGTCTCTCAGGGACAACTCCTAAATCCTTCTATCATTCTTTCATTGACAACTTCACCCTTCTGCTGACTATATTTGAGAATCATAAATTTGTCAACAATTATGTTTTCATCCTATTTCGGTAACATTTTCTTTTTTTTGTATTTGTTTATTTTTAAGGGTTTCTACAATATAATAACACAGTTGTTTGCAGATAACATTGATGTTACTCAGTTTGTCATACAATTAGGTAATTGGTGCATTTTGCAAGTATCTATGTCCAATTTTTGAACAACCCAAGGGTTCCCGTAGTCCAGTTGAAGCTTGTATGCCCAATCATGTTGATCAATTAGGAGTCCAGATTATATTCCTGTAGTCTCATGTTTCACCCCTATCTCTCCGCAGCCCTTACATTCTACCACGCTTCTTCTTCTGCAATTTTTCCCTGGGCTTTGGGAAAGGGGCACAAGTGGGTGAGATGAAAACCATCTACTTTCTTTGGAGTTGTCATTTTGGACTCTAGTCTGTTCAGGTTGTTTCCCATCATGGGTTGACAGCTTTTCAGTGATACCTTTTTGTCATACTAACAAAGCACAAGGAATTGGATGTACAGGCATTTAAGCAGTACTAAGTATTATGTCAAGCTAAGCTGTGAGCATAGACACAGATGCTTGGATGGTATCTAATCCACAAATTGTGGTTTCTCTATAATGGGTGACAAGTTCTTATTGTGGCTTATGACATCTCCTAACAACTAGAGGACATAAGCTTGTGGCATCTGCTGTGAGTTATTCCTCTAAGGAAAGAGCTAATAGCCAATTAGCTTTGGGATATATATACACACTTGGCTGCCACTGTTGCACAGTATCCCCAGGCTGTTGAGGTGTAGCTGATACTGAAGGAGGAGTCTTGCTTGTCTCAGGGAGACCAATATTTTGCTGTATTGCGTTAGTGGCCTTTGGTAACCCTCTCTGGCATTTCAGAGGCCAGTTGTATGTTAGCAAGTGACGTCTCATAACATTTTTTCATGCTCACACCAGGTCTTCGACAACAGGGACTTAATGTCTTTCTCCTTGCATATATCCCACTTATAGGCAAAAGGCCTTTATAATTGGGATGGGTGGGTTTGAATCCCCTAGCAACATCTCCTAGGCAGAATAATTCCACTGCTGATTTCAGAGCTTTCCTGTAGTAATATACTTTGCTTAATTACACAGCTTATAAACACTTTACTATTGAATTTGGCTTGGTAATATTTTGTATGTTCTTAAAGTTCTTTTTTTTTGGGGGGGGGGCTTTTTTTGAGAGCAGGTCACCCTGTAGCCCCAGCTGTCCTGGCACTCACTATGCAGACCAGGTTGGCCTTGAACTCACAGAGATCCACCTGCCTCTGCCTCTCAAGTTCTGGGATAAAAGGCATGTGCCACCACATCTTACTGAAAACTTCTTAATATTCTAAAGACCTTAAATATATCATGCTACGTTGTCTTTTCCATGGTAGTCCCTGATCTTTGAAGGTATATCCTGTCCTTTTTATTGTCATTTACCCACCATATGTCATTCAAGATAATGTTTAAAAAATAGTTTTCCAGTGCCTTACTGCTCTTGTGAAGCTCCTCAGTTTGATTCCTAGACCCCATGACCAGCAACTCAAAACCATCTGTATCTGTAAATCCATTTCTAGGAATTTAATGGTCATTGGAAAAATAAAAAACCTGGTCAATTGAAAATCCAGCAGATTGGTAAATGCAATGTACCTTCTATATCATCTCAGAGCTGCAAAGAAAGAGTATCCTGTGTGGGAAGTGGGAAGGGTGACAAGGAAAAACCAGAAAGAACATGTAACTAGCAGAGAGTGGATGCCAACTGGGAATACTAATCCAACATATTTGAATTCCTTAGCAAAGCAGTCTGTCTTCATCTGTACAGCCAGGTGTAATAAACGCCAAGGGGCTAAGAAAACCACGTTCATCTCAACTAGGAAAAAGTAGTGACTGCTATTTGATTATTTCCTACTTCTATTTAGTCCTTATTTTTATTTTCAACTTATTTATTTATATATTTCTTATACATTATAAGTATGAATATATATCATATATTTTCATCATATCAATCTTCCCTCACTATCTCTTCCCACCTCCAAAGCATCACCCTTCGAACTCCATGTCATCTCTCTTATTTTATTCTTATTACTATTACTATTGTAGTAGTTATTTTAGTAGAAAACCCACTGAATGCAATTAGTGATACTCATCTGTACATGCTTTTGGAGCCATATGGTGGGTCACGAGGGGCAAATTTTCAAAAAAACTCAACTATTCTACCCTTAGCAGCCCATATGATAAATGCTTCACTGATAAGGTAAGCGATCAAGGATGCATCCCCACTCCATATTCAAATTTTTAACTCTCTCGATCATATGCAGAACTCGTTCAGGTAATAAATTCTGCTTTGAGTTAATGATTGCAACATCCATGGCATGTGCAGAGGATATAATTCCACAGAGTTCCTTCACGTCCTTTGCCTCTTGCATTCTTTCTGTGACCTCTTTCATGATGTCCCCTGATCCTTAATGAGTGCCGTGTGAATATTTGTGTTTATATCCATAGATTTGTTCTGCTCTCAACCTTGGTGACAGAAGCTTCTTTGTGCAGTGGGTATGGGGTAATGGAGAGAACTATACCTATCAAAATTGCTTAAAATAAGAGATGTGGGTTTTCAGCCTGAGATGTGATAACTTTTAAATTTTCACTTTTGTATTTCAGTTGTTTAGTTCTATGGTTTTAGATTGCATCATGCCTGTATATAATTTAGTGTCATTTTTCTATATGTATTCTATGTATCATCAATTATTTTTCATATATTTAAACCATTAATTTTTCTTTTTTTTCAACGTTTTTATTTATTTAAATGGTACAAACACTTAGGCAAAAAACATGAGGAATGTCCATACCAGCACAATTACCTCAGCATCTACTTGTCTATACAACCCACAAACACAACTGAGGAGGTTTGCTTACACAAGAAATAAAATCCAGCCCATTTTTGCTGTAATCTTGCAATTCAGGCCCCTCCCTTGGCCCTTACAATTTGAATCTTATTTCCAAGGAGTGTGCCATATACTTCTATCTGTATTCATTTCAATAAGATTTTAGCACATGTCCATTATTACTAAGTAAAGACATATTATTAGCTGCAGCTATATTTAACAATGAATATTTTTAATATTGTTAATAGTTAAATGTTATAATGTCTAAGGTGAATATATGTAAAATACAATAATTTTTGGTTTGGATTATTATTATTATTATTATTATTATTATTATTATTATTATTGAGATTGGGGTCCCCTGAAGCCATAGTCACTTGGAAACTTACTATGTAGTCCAGGCTAGCATTGGTCTCCAGGCTAGCATTGGTCTCACAGATATTTTCCTGCCTCTGTGTGTGGCAGTGGGATTCCCAGGTGTCTGTGAGAGATCCCAGTGCTAACCTCCCACCCCACACAAGCTGTTTTGCTCTCACACTGAGCTGCTTGAGTGCTGAGCCACAGGCATTCGGGGAACGGGAGAGAAAGGACTCAAAAGTTGGTAAACCAGACAGGTCAAAGACCTGGGATCTGGCCACAAGAGACCAAAATCATTTATTTTCAGGAGTGTGAGTCTTACATACTGACATTTCGTGGACTTTGGGGGAGAGAATAGGGGTGGGTGGGAGCATGGGAAATTCACAGTGTGCTTACTAAAGACGGCATGAGCTGTCAGAGGTTCTAGTTGTTTGCCAAAACCAAGATGTGTTCTTTAGATATCATAGGAATATAAGACTCTTTGTATGGTTTTCCAAAGGAGTGCTGGCTTAACAATTGACAACCAGGGGGTCTTGATAACTGGCCTTTGCAGGTAGGGGGGCAAAAAGCCAGGCCCCTTTAATGCCTCAGCCAAATTGAATAGCAGTTCCACAGTTCCCACTTGGTTTTTATTAAAAGAGGATGGTGTCAACTAAACCAGGACATTTGGGGTTGTAACCTCAGTGAAATTATTAATTTAGTTTTTGTCAAAATGGAGTACTCCTAGGGTGAAAAGCAGTCCCAGAAAAAGGAGCATCCATGTGGTCAGAGGGTTGAGAAACCATTAGACAGATAATAGGGGTTTTGCAATAAACCCAGACCCATTGACATAAAGGCAACATCACCCCCCCTAAAACATGCAGGTATCATTTATACCCAATCTAACACAGATAGTATTTTTTTGCAATGTCAGGATTTATTAAATAATAATAAATTCACAAGGTGTAGCAATTTCAACAGCAGAAATTTGCTACATAATCCCAACTACTTTGGTAATCTGGTAGAAGCAAATGGAGGTTAATTTTTATTCCAGTCTAAATTACTAATATTAAATGCAACCTCGACAAATAAGCCCTAAGCAACATAGAATAAGTACCCAAGAAGGCATTAATTAACACCTTAACTCTCTTTTTTTTTAATTTTTATTTTTATTGACGCTTTGTGTATTTCATACATCATTTTCCAACTCAGTTCAGGCATATATCCCCTTCCCTTCCCTCCAACCTACTCCTACCCATCCCAGATCATACATTCTGCCATAACTCTTCTGCATCTTTCTCTGTTTTTTTTTTGTTTGTTTGTTTTCATTTTTTTAACAATAAGTGATAATCTGTGAGTACAAGCGTCCTTCATGTAAAACCAATTTGCGAGCAGTTGTGCCCAAACCCACACAGCTCATGGGTCCCACCATCCAGCAGGGGGGGCTTGTATGTTCAATCAAGTTGATCAAATGAGTGTCCAGTCTATATTGTTGTAGTTTCACCATTCACCCCAATCGCAGCCCTTACATTCTACCATGCCCCCTCTTCCGCAGATTGTTCCCTAGGCTTAGAAAAGGGGCACAGGTGGATGAGAAGCAAAACAGTCTACTTTCTCTGGAGCTGATGTCTTGGTCTCTAGTCAATTCTGTCTGTTTTCTTTCATGGGCTGCCAGCTTGTCCAGGCATAACCTTTCGATCCTACTAATAAAGCACATGCAATTAGATATTTAGCTATTAAGACAGTATAATATATAGCCTTTTGATCCTACTAATGAAGCACACGCAATTAGATATATAGGTATTTAAACAGTACTAATTTTTATGGTAGGCTACTTTGGTATAGACACAGATGTTTTGATGGTATGTTAATCCATGAATTACATTTTCTTCTGTTAAGTATGGCAGGGTCTTCGTGTGGTTTATAACATCTCCTAACCATTAGAGGATGTAAGCTTGTGGCATCAGCCGTGGGTTATTCCTCCAAGGAGAGAGCTAATAGCCAATTAGATTTAGGATATACAGACATATGTTTGCCACTGCTGCACAGTATTTCCAGGCAGATGAGGTGTAGCTGGTGCTGACGGAGACAGTAATTTTAGTTGTGCCCCCAAGTCTGAAGTCTGGCTGGAAAAGCCTGTACATATAATTATGTTGATAAAGTCCAGTTTGTGATAGTTAGGTTTTTCACAACTATCTCCTTGGTTTTTGACACGTTTTCTCTTTTGCAAGTAACACCTAGGCTTTGGAAAGGAAAGGGAGGAGCAGGTGAAAAGTAGAACAGTCAAATTTTTCCCTGAAGTGACTCCTTAGACATTTGGGTACATCCCAGTTTTCCTTCCAACAGGTTGGCAACTCATCCACGAGTATCTTTTGTAATTCTACTCATGAAATATAAATAGTAGAAGCACAGGCACTTAAACAACCATTAATTATTATAATAAGTTGTGTTGTGGGCACAGGCATACATGGTTAGAAATACCATTATCATTTACATTAGAGTGTTTTTTTTTCTAGAAATAACGCCATCTATAATAAATGTATTTTAGCAGATAAATCGATGAGGCTAGTTAACGTCCTCTTAAGAATAAAATACTTTAGTTGTTTAATATCAAATCTGAAAATAAAGTACAAAGTATGGATGAGAGGCATTAGTTTAGAGGCTCATTTGGTATTTGGGGTTTTTTTTCACCTGCATTTTTAGTTTTTTGTAGCCTTGATAGATTTATTGTGCCTGACTTTTGGCTGTCATTAAGGACACCTTTTTTTTCTTTACTGACACCAGTTCATTGCAGATTTTTCAGTAAAGAAAGTTATTTTGTTTAATTTGGGTGGTTTATATCCAATTTTCAACAGTTCTTTTTTATAGTAGACATTTACTGAATTGTTTTCAGGTTAAAAAACCCCTTTTGAGATTTTAGTATTATACCTGTCTTATCACTGTTTAATTGATGTTTTTAGGGAATAAAATGTATCCCACCAAGAGATCTCATATCTAGGAGTCAAAGGAAGAAGTTAAACATGTCCAGTAAGGAGTTACTGTTATAATAATTGACTTCTATCTCAAAGAGATGCTGAGTAGAGAGATTTTTACTTGACTGTATCCTGAGGGAAGTCATATTAATTTCTCCCTTTTTGTATTAGGAGAATGGATAAGATTTTTACATTTTTAATTTATTATTTAAAAGACAGTTGTACTACATACTCATACAGGAACCACGTTTTGGAGATCCATTGTTAATTAAAAATGTGAAACCCACTCTTTTAAGGCCAAGATATTTTGTACACAAAAGGAAATGTTACAGGTAACATTGTGCAACACAAAAAGCCATAGGGAACATTTGCATACATGAATTCCATGGCTGTCATCAGAAATCTAGTATGAATTAGGAGTAAAAATATTCATAACAATTTGTATTTCCATTTAATTTAAGTGTGATACTAATTTTTTTATATTTTTTTGTATTTTTGAGACAGGGTCTCCCTTTATTCCCAGCTGGCCTGGAGCTCACTATGTAGACCAGGTTGGCCCTGAACTCACAAAGATCCAACTGCCTCTGCCTCCTGAATGCTGGGATTAAAGGGTTACTAATCTTTTATGTTAATAGTATTTGACCAATTTTACTTAGTATAAATATTTTAATTTTAACACCATATACTATGTTAACAAAGTTTGGATAAAAATTAAACATTAATTAGATAAATCGTGACTAGAAATAAATTGTGTTTAAAATCATTTCATTAATCTATGACCATAGAGAAAGAAAGCTTATCTACATAATTTTAATTTTTGTTTATTACAACCCATAGAAAATTATTTTAAAGTATAAACTCTACAAAATGGAGTTTAAAACAAATATAACTCTGTAACTTACTAAGTCCATCTCAGGTGTTGACAGATCACAACAATTAGATGGACGTATATACCTAGTAAAACTCTGAATTTGTCATTTTTACTTACCCTTAATAAATTAATTTATATGTTAGATGTTTAATTATATTAACAGACATAAGTTTGGAAGAAAAAGACAGCTTTAGGCCTAGAATTGTCCTTTACTGAATTTAAACATTAAGTTTAACTAAGCAGTAAAAAGTTATGGCAAGTTAATCTTAAAACCAAAAACTTAGAGTATTTTTAACTGGGTTTTTAATAGTCAATCTTTATTAAGGAACAATTTATTGAAGTTAGAGCTCTTCATCAGACCAGGGTGGCCTGAAAATTTCCATAAAAATCTGCCTGTCTCTGCTTCCAGAGAGCTGAAATTTCAAAAGAAAATGGTGTTATGTTAAGTTGATTTTTAAAATGCAGTTTATGATTTAGGATGAATTGGTGGCAGGTCATAAGTCATGTGGTCTGGAAATCTGTGTACGAGCCTTTTCCCAGTAATACTTTTTTCTTTTTTTTTTTTTTCTAATTTACTTAATTTTTTTTGATGCTTTGTGCATTTCATACATTTTTTCCAATTCAGTTCAGGCTTATTTCCCTTTCCCTCCCCCCCCACCCCCACCCCATCTCAAAAATCATGCATTCTGCTATACGTGTCCTGCATCTTTCTGCCTCATTTTTTTTTTTTTTTCATTTTTAGCTATAGGTGATAATCCATGAGTACAAGCATCCTTCATGTAAAACCTATCTGCAGGCTGTTGTGCCCAAACACCTACAGCCCCACCATCCAATACTTTTTTCTTTTAAATGGATTAAGTAGACCCTAAAAATGAAAACATATTCGAATGAATCCAAAGTTGCCTCAGAATTTTTAATTAATTAATTGTGCACATTTTTATTTGAAGATGTCTTAGTTTACCCATGTATCAGATTAAAAATTTTATATTTTGTTTGAGCATGGTGAGATAGAATTTAACTTATTAGATTTTGTTAATCAAAAAATGAAAGCATGATTTGGGGACTGAGACTGGTTGTGGGGGAGGGAAAAGTAGCAAAAGGGGAATATTCAAAGTACCAAAACCTCCTCCGGGGATAGAGCACAGCAACATCCCTAGGCCAGGGGCACCTATGGTGGGGCAAAAGGTGATTGAATTATGCAGATATGAAAATCATCTTCTAGGTTTTGTTTAAAAAGCCCCAGATATCTCAAGTGGCCATTTTGGAATTATAGTACTATTATTTTGGGGGGGTGTAATTTTTCCCCCAGAAGTTTGTTAAAATTGGCAAGAATAATCTCTGAAGTGAACCAATAGTAGTGAAAAAATTCAATGAGCTACTTAAAAGGCAAACCAATCATTTCTTCAGTGTTGTGTTTCAAATGGTTTATATAACTGGTTAAAATATTTCATCTGGTGGTTGTTTTATTTACCTCCCCCCTCCTGTTGCTATTCTTCAGCCCAAACTGTAAGATATGTTTGATTTTGTGTACTGAGTAGTTTCAGTAGTTTCAAATTACTGTTTAAATATTGCTGAAGTTTCATGGCAGTTACATTGCGCGGTGGCCCACGTCTTTAATCCTAGAACTCAGGAGGCAGAGGCAGGTAGATCTTTGTGAGTTCAAAGCCAGCCTGGTCTACAGAGTGAGTTCCAGGACAGCTGGGACTACAGGGAGACCCTGTCTCAAAAAGACCAAAAAAAAAAGTTTTAGTAATTTTTGATCTTAGCACTTTTTCATATTTCAATGGGACTATTTTTGTAAATGAAGACATTGAAAGAATACAGAGTTTTTTTTTCTTTTTTATTTGCTTGGGAATATAAGGTGTTCCAATTTCCCACTGGCATGGTAGTATTGAGATAGCACTTTGTGTATGCTGATGTGTAGAAGTAATCTTCAGACATGAAATTTCCTTTCTGTTTCTGCTTTTGGGATCATAATTTGGATATTTCATCTGGAGTGGTAAGTACAACAGGGACAAGTACATGGAATAATAAGGAAGATATTGCTCTTGAATCCAAGGAACTTGGCTAATTCTGCAGATAGCCCTATGAAAACTTCAAAACAGAAATATGGGTAGCTGACTTCAAATAACTCTATCTCAAATAGTCATAGGTTAAGTATCTTCAAAGAACTAGGATATTTCAGAAGATACAAAATTAAAAAAAAGGAAAACATAAATATTATAGAGAAAAAAAAAAAAAAACACCTTCCTGTGAAGTCCTGTTGCAATTTGGACTTGCCATGAGGTGTTGAAACCTTGTTTCACTGAGCTGGAAAGAATGTACCTAAATGGCACAGCATGACTTTGTTCCAGCCTGGCTTAATTTTCCTACTCCACCGTCATCCACAAAGTCATCATTGAATATTGAGAAGCATTCTGAAAATTTTTCATGGACAGAAACTTGTTACTATGTGAGTCATCAGCGACACAACTCTTCAGATGGTGTTGATTCTTGTGTTGGATACCCTAATGGAGATAATTTTGGGAGATAAGAAATAAAATGGATGGCTACACATGGCAGAAATAGTACTGAAAACATAAATCATGCGGGGGGATACCACTGTGGAAATTCCCGATCACATAGCAGTGTTTTCCATAAGGGAAAAAGCCAAGGGCTACATGAAAACAACATCCCTGACAATGAGACTGGAAGGAAAGAAGACAAAAGAGAATGAAAACAGTTTGAGGCTGAGGATTTTCTATTTTTAAATCCTGAATATGAAAGAGAAACAAATTAGAATAAATCTTTAGCTGCAGGTGTTTGGGGCGTACATGCCCAGACACATATATCCAACCAAAAAAATCTCCCAAACTCCTCTCTTAAAATATCCCCCAAATCCTAAATCTAGAGCTCCAAGAATGCTGGTCATTAAGAAAGGTAATACAAAAGCCTTACACCTACCTGGATTCCCAGTAGCAGGAAACCTCCAGTCACAGCCAGTTAAGAATTGAACTGGTCCAAGTGTTTATAAGGCTTAGCTCCAAAACCTGCTGCTTCAACTATGAAACCTACACAGTGGAAAAGCCAAACTAAATAATATAAAGTCGGGACTTCTTTTACTTATGAATCTACATATGGCGTTGGCAACTTTATTACCTTTAAGTCAACAACCAAGAGTATTAGTCCATCAACAAATTCAGTAAAATAGAGTAATTGCTCAAATTCCTCCTAGCCTGTTGACAAACTTAATCAGCAGCCTCGATTAACCAAATTGACATGAATGCACACTGATAGGAAGAGTGAATTTTTGAAAGCACTGAAGAGAGATTAGAAGAGGAACATGAAAATGAGAGTCATGCTGGCTCAGAGAAGGATGAGGACTCATTTAATTTGCATAACTTCAATAGTACTCACCAAGAAAGAGACATAAATAGAAACTTTGAAGAAAATGACATGACACAAGAGAATGGCAATGCCTCAGTGATTTCTCAACATATCATTCTGTCTTCAACCTTCCCACAAACTGATCTTTCCAGTTCACTTGAGGCAGAACACAGATTATTAAAGGAGATGGGCTGGCAGGAAGACAGTGAAAATGATGAAACCTGTGCTCCCTTAACTGAGGAAGAAATGAGATAATTTCAAGTTATTAGTGAACAGTTATAGAAGAATGGTCTGAGAAAAAAATGGTATTTTGAAAAATGGCCTGATCTGTGACTTCAAGTTTGGACCTATGCTGGATAGCTTTAGTGTCAACTTGACACGCCTGGGTTGAGGGAGCCTCAATTGGGGAATTGGCTCCATTGGACTGGCCTGTGGCCACGTCTGTGGAGTATTGTCTTGATTGTTGGGCAATGTGGGAGGGCCCAGCCCACTCTGGGTGGTGCCATCCTGGGCAGGTTGTTTTGTACCGTGTAAGAGGGCAGGCTGGGCATGGGCCAGGGGAGCAAGCCAGTAAGTAGCATTCCTCCATGGCCTGTGCTTCAGCTCCTGCCTCCAGGTTCCTGCCCTGAGTTCTTGCCTTGGTCTCCCTGAGTGATGAACTGTGACCCAGAAGATGTGAGCTGAATAAACCCTTTCCTTCCCAAGTTGGTGTTGGTCAGAGTGCTTTGTCACAGCAATGGAAGACAAACTAGAACAGGACC
Source organism: Rhizomys pruinosus (assembly GCA_009823505.1). Lineage (NCBI taxonomy): Eukaryota > Metazoa > Chordata > Mammalia > Rodentia > Spalacidae > Rhizomys > Rhizomys pruinosus. Next base: position 184,609 of record VZQC01014220.1, on the reverse strand, counting down.
CTAGAAAAACACTTTTAAACCCACAATTGAGAATGATGACATAAAGACAAGTAGCAGCAACACATCTAATGACGACGATGTGTGAAGGATTCCCTAACAGATTTAGAAGTTTCAGTGTGATACATCTCTCATGCAGTTTGGGATGAATTGCAAAGTTAAGTACTATAATTTATGTAGAGAAATGCCTCTTTAGAAGATTATTTAGGGGGGACTTCAATAAGAAGAAAACCAACAATGTTGTGTTGGGCTGTGTTGAACATTATTTCTTTGTAAATGAAGGTTGTAGAAATGAGGATTTTGGGTGATCCAACATTGACTTCCTTCATCACTGCAGCATTTTTCTGATTAGCAATGTGACCATGTAACAAATGAGATTTTACTCATTTAACAATAAAAAATGTATAAATTTTTCCAAAGGTTCTGTCTTGAAATGTCCAGGTCTTAAGAAAAAAGTCATCTTACAGTTTTGCTTGCAGAGTCATATATACCTTTTGTATATCGTGGAAATCTTCAACTGCACTTTGTGCAACTCTTCACCTCACTTCCCCCCGAAACAGACAAACAAAATACAACAATAAAGCTAAAAGGAAAATGTAGCATATTGGCTAAACCTGGAGCAAGTACACTAAAGTATAACTTCCTGAACTTAACTGTTGTACTAGTCATCCTTCAAAACATAAATTGCTGTTTAGCCCTTTGTAGTGTGGTAATACTATAGAGGAGACTTCCCACACTTCCTTCCAAATTTTAAGAGCTGATTTTCAAGAGCTTTATTTGGGTATATTGTCAGATCAGGATTTTTCAGAGCTGATTGTAAGAGGTGTGGAAAAACTTATTTTGATAAACTATAATACACGTAGAAAACCTAATCACACTAACTGAATATGTCCACAACATGGAAAATAAACTGGATTTTCAGAATATTGTTGTTCTTTGTAGTGTTCAAGGTATTGGTCTCCGGTCTCCAAATATAATGTTATTCACTTCTTAAATTAGACTTCATTCAAAACTGATTAAGTTGAGGTTAGAAAATGAAAGCTAAGTCTTTATCAAATGCTCAGCGCTATTGAATAAATATTGGCAATTTTCATTTGCACATTAAAGAATCATTTCTTTTTAATGGAAAAAATTTGAAAGATTTTTTTGAATGGACATATAATTAAAATTATCTTGAGATAAAATTGATATTCAAAGGACAGTACAATTAAAACAATTTAAAATAAGCACAAAAAGATCAGAAGGTAGTTACTTTGAATACATTATATTTGTCTATTTTTAGGAGGTCTGTTTAAGAAAAAAATATTTTTCAACAAATTTCTGATATAAAAGGTTTAGAACTAAATCCTCAGAAGTTTGAAGAGTAGTTAGACATCCTGTAAAGATTACTTTACATGTTTTAATAGGAAAGTAAGTAAAGGAATTCCTTAGCATTGAGAGAGAAGTTTATTTGAACATTTTTCTTCTTGTAGCAGGGCCGGAATTCTGAAGAACAAAGAGAAGTTAAATTTTGAGGTTTAGAAAAGTATTTCCAAAGTAGTGGGCTTGGGATTTGAACTGTTAACCACCAGGACTTAAGTCTGCCTTTTAACCCATTGAGCCAAATTTTTAGTTGCTGTTATGGAAGGGCAGGCAGCAGGGGGTTTTGTGTGGACAAAGGAACTGTATACCTTCTTGCCTAGAAGCTGGGGGTAGGGGCGGGGCTCCCACTTGAGTCTGGGTTCCATTGTACTCTGCATTTTGCTTTCAGTTTTTCTTCCCCGCTTGTGCACACGTTCCTTGGGACTTGCTTGGAGACCTGTTTGGGGACCTGCTTGGAGACCACGTGCACAGTGGCTCCCAGGAGCACAGCAGACTAAGCTGCAGGGCTGTATGTGCCCCCTCCTCCTGCCAGCCCCTCAGGTGCTGCAGTTTTTGAACTTCCCTGCCACACTCCCTGTCCCATGCCATGGTGCTTGTTGGTCCTTTCTCTCACCTAGGGGCCCATACTCCAGGACAATGAGGCTCAGTGGGGGAGGAGTGGGAAAAAGGGAGTTGACTAAGCCAGAATTAACAGCCAGGGTCCATGGCTGGGCATGGCCTCAGTTCCCTTGGTCTATGAGTCTACATGATGTATTAGGGAAACTACCAATGATAGAAAGGGAAGAGACACTTGTGAATAAAGAGAACTTATGGTAGTTTTTTTTTTTGTTGTTGTTGTTGTTGTTTGTTTGTTTCCTGACACCTGATCAAGCAGGAAGGAACCCAATTAGCTTAATGTGTCCCTCTCATCTTCAAAAAACAGAATTAAAAGATTAGAAACAAGAGATTCTGTTCAAGAGAGTCTGTCCAACTCAAATGGAAGGATGGGGGACACAGCTGTCTGAGGTAAAAAAAAGAAAAAAAGTTTGTCCTACTCAAAATGGAAGGATGGCGCATAACTGCCTGAGGCAAGAAAGAGTCATTCTTCACCTGTTACACCAATCAGCCCAGGAAAGGGGAAAGTTTATCGTGTTCCTTTTAGCCCTCTGAAGATCCAGTCTCCTTTAGTTGTTGCACATCATTTACGTAGGCCTATGCAGTTTCACAAAGCCCCACATTGGGCTCCATCTGTGGGGCAGTGGGTTCCCGGATGTCTGCAAGAGATGTGTGCACTATCCTGCCAGTCTGCACAAAGCCATTCCTCTCCCACACCAAGTTGCTTGAGTGGTAAGATGCAGGCATTTGGGGGAAGGGAGAAGAAGGACGCAGAGGCTAGTAAACCCAATAGGTCAAAGATCTGAGAGCTGTCCAGAATAGATCAAAACTAATTTATTTACAGGATTCTGAGGTCTTATATATCCACATTTGGCAGACTTTTAGGATGAGAATGGGGGTGGGAAGGCACATGGGAAATTCATGGTGTGCTTGCTATGGAAGGTGTGAGCTTGCAGAGGCTTCAGTTGTTTTCTAATAACAAAATGTGTTCTTTAGATATTGCAGGAATATAACACCCTTTGTCTGTTTCCCCAAAGCAGGGCTGCAGGGATGGCTTATCAATTGCTGAGTGGGGTTGCCTTGGCCCCCAGCCTTTGTAGGTAGTCTGGGCAAAAAGCCAGGCCCCGTTAATGCCGCAGCCAAGTGGAATATCAGTCCCACACCTCTGCACACCCAGTCATGGAATTAAACGCATGCGAAACCATACACAACAATAAATAGACTTTAAATTTACACTAAATACAGTTTCATTATCTTATGGTTCCATAGTGAGAAAAAGGGACCTATCCTAACATGACTAGAAATTAAAATATTTTTGATAAATGATGCATTTCCAGTGGGTGGACACCAAAATAATAAAAAAAGACTAAAGAATTGCAATGTACTACTGTTAATATTCTCTGATGCATGGAACTACAAGTAATATGCACTTCCCATGCTGAGATAACAAGAAAATCCATTCACAGACTAAAATCTCTACTTAGTTCAACTACATGTGTGATTATATTCCATTCCTTACCCTAGAGCATTCCTGTCATTAAGGACAAAATTATAATGGTCCATTTACTTAATCTCCTGAGAAAAAGACAATTTCTACATATAGTGAATATTAGAAGTTTTAGAGCTATTTATTACCTATGATACATTTTTAGAAGTTTTAGAGCTATGTATTACCTATAATACATTTCAGAGTATCAGATCATCAAAATATAAAATTGTTCATTTCTGCTGAACAGTATGTACTCTTCTTGGGGCTATGTAGACTCCATTTTACACTTAAAGAGTTAACATTTTTTAGCACATACATATTGAGATTGTTTGTATTCAGTAGCAGCTTCTGATGCTAGAACTAAAATTTAAAATTTAAAGGGTGTTGAAAGTGGGGAACTTTCTAAAAAAGGTTCTTCCCCTGAATTTCTGTAGAACTTATATGTTTTGGAAACACAATATCAATATAACTAATTAAAATTATAGCTGTGTTGAATAATCTTGTTTTAGCAGTTTAATTCTCTTCAATTTTTTGTAATACTATTGTGTGTGTGTTTCCGTGTGATATATCATAAGTCAGCATGTGGGAACTGTTTTTTACCCTTTAATATGTAGGACCTGGTGATCAATCTCAGGTCATGAAGATTCGCACTAAAACATCTCACCAGGCACAGTTCTCAAATTATCAGTAGCACTATTCCCATATTCTTAAACTTTATCATATTAAGTATCATAAACATGGTATTAAAATGAACTAGCATGGGATCATATATTCTCATTGATGTTACATAGGTGGAAGGATAGGTAACATATGTATTTAAACCTGTATATGTATATATGGATACATACATGCAATTCTAAATATGATTTGTTTAAATCCTGCCTCAGCACAAATGTTTGCTATAATCTTTTTTTTTTCTAATTTTAGAGTAGGCAGGGTCTCACTATATAGCTCGCAATTGCCTGGAACTTTCTATGTAGTTTGAACACTCAATGATCTGCCAGACTCTAATTGCAAATTTCTGGGAATAAAGAAATGTGCCATATCTTTAAATTCATTTTTTTTTAAGTTTGGAAACTCTGTAATATTCTCTATCTGTTTTAAAAAAGAAGCTTCTTTAATGAGGGGTGAAAGATACACTTGGCTGCAAATATGATCTTGCATATTTAGAATAAAGTAATAAAATATGTTGGACTAGGAATGTGACAAAAGTATGTTTTACTTTTAATCTATAACCTGTCTGAGCATTTGTATTTGGCTATGTTTAAAGTACCACAAATCAGTTACCTCACATTATGCAGACCTTAATAACCATTCGACAGAGTTTTTACTCCCCCCAAAATAATAGTGATAGATTAATGTGTCAGTTTTTGTTACTTATTTTTTATTTCACTTTTTTTAAATTTTTATTGATGCTTTGTGTATTTCATACATCATTTTCCAATTCGGTTCAGGCATATTTCCCTTTCCTTCCCCCCCCATCCCACCCCACCGCATCCCAGATCATGAATTCTGTCATAACTGTCCTGCATCGTTCTCTCAGTTTTTTTTTTCATTTTTTAGCAATAAGTGATAATTTATGAGTACAAGCATCCCTCATGTAAAACCAATTTGCAGGCTGTTGTGCCCAAACCGCCACAGCCCCACCATCCAGCAGGGGGGGGGGGGGCTTGTATGTTCAATCAAGTTGATCAAATGAGTGTCCAGACTATATTGCTGTAGTTTCACCATTCACCCCAATCACAGCCCTTACATTCTACCACACCCCCTCTTCCACAGATTATTCCCTAGGCTTAGAAAACGGGCACAGGTGGATGAG
>VZQC01014220.1:153659-179191 GCA_009823505.1 Rhizomys pruinosus | reverse complement strand
CCCCTGTTAAATATGACAGGGTCTTACTGTGGCTTATAACATCTCCTAACCTGTAGAGGATGTAAGCTTGTGGCATCAGCCATGGGTTATTTCTCCAAGGAGAGAGCCAATAGCCAATTAGATTTGGGATATACAAGCATATGGCTGCCTCTGCTGCACAGTATTTCCAGGCAGGTGAGGTGTAGCTGGTGCTGACGGTGGAGTCTTGCTTGACTCAACGAGACCCGTATTTGCTTTATTGGTTTAGTGGCCTTTGGTAACACTCTCTGGTATTCCAGAGGCCATCTGTACACTTGCATGTGTGGTCTCAATACATCTTTCCCATGTTAACATCAGGTCTTTGGCAGCAGGGCCATATCACCTCTCTTCTTGCAGGTGTCCCAGTTTAGAGGCAAGAAGGAGTTTTTGTTATTTATTAGGCTTGGATATTACCATTGGTTGTTTTTTCTCTACTACAAGCCTGTATACTATCTGCTGATACCATGAGAGTAATTATTCAGGGAGGAGGCCTCCAGATCAGTTGCAGTCCACTTCTCCAATAATTGTACCTGAAGTGTGACCTGTCTTAGGATTATATCTTGAAGTTTTTGGTGCTAATCAAGAGCTGTGACAATGTACTTTCTTATTTTGGGAGTCTCATTATGCATGTGCAGAGCTTGTCGCTCATCAACCTAACCTGCCCTAGGCAGGCAAGACCATACATGCAACTGAGTTGCAGACCTGGGCTAATCACAAGTTGACAAGTGGAGAGTGGGAATGCAAACCGTACATAACCCCCAACCTTGCCCCCAATAAACGAGACAGCTCTCCCTTTGTCTGCGTTCACCTGATTCCCAGGGTCTGTGTCTTGACTCTGCACCTCTCAGCCCCTTTTCTTCACAGTCAGATCCCCAAATTCCCCAGCAGGCCTGGGGTATTGTGTACATCTGGCACCCAACGTACTTTTTCAACCCACCTTTGCTGGTGAGGCACCTTGATGGATGAGTAGGCCCCCTTTTGTGTTCTTTGTTTATTTGGCCTGCATTAGGATGAGCACCTTCTCACACCTTCCCCGCCTTTCCTTCTTCTCTCTACTTTAGTTTTGTGTGTGTTTGCCCTTGGCTAGGGATGTACATTCCGGTGCTGCTGCTTTGTTGGCTTTTCCCTCTAACACTTAAACTCACTTCCCATTTCCTGCCCTCATGGAGAATAATCCTCCTCATGTTCAGGAGCCACAGACAGCTGCGCTTAAAGCTCTCCTCCAGACACATGGCCTTAAAGTGAAATCTCTGCATTTGGATTCATTTTGGGAGGAGGCTCTATCCATTGCACCTTGAATCATTTCTGAAAATATTTGAGACACCTCCATCTGGATGAAGGACCTTTACCTTTGCCCTAAGCATGAGGTTTCATCAGGCATCCTTCCTCCTCCTCCATTTGTCCTGATTCTCTTAGCCATTATTGTTAGCCTTAAATGCTCCTTGGCTGAGGAAGACCTTCATGAGCATAACTTGGCCTGCCACAAAAATACTGAGGAAAAGTTGGTCCAGCCTTGTGTCTCCGATTTTGAAGGCCATGAGGAGACTGAGCCTTCCAACCTTCTGCTTACACCAATGACCCCCTCATCCCCACCCAAACACCCTGCTAAGGCCCATTGTTCTCCACCTATCTATCCCTTGAGGGAGATTAGAAGCACTCTCCCATCTGCCCTTTCTGCTCCCAAACTTCCACATTCTAACAATTCCTTTCAGCATACCAACCCCACCCTCATGCCTTCCCAGTCAATGTAGGCCCTAATGTCACCATTCAACCCTGGATCCCCACCCCACTGCCTGACCTTTCCCTCATCCGGAAGGCAGTGCATGAGTCAGGTCTTGACTCCCCTTATTTTGAATAGGTCCTCACCCAGTGGGCCATAAATCTCTAAACACATTATGACTGGTATACTGTACTTAAAGCCTTCCTTGATCCACCTGCTTTTCTTCAATGGAGGACTCCTTATGACGACATGGCTGAAGGCCACTCCCATACTAATATTCAATATCAACTTCCTATTACCTTAGATATGCTTACTGGCCATAGCAACTGCACTGATTCTGTGAGTCTGTCTCTTATTGCAACCCAACAATACTTTGATGAGGTTAAAAACATGGCCCTTCCAACTCTTAAAGCTTGTACTCCCCAAAAACCTGACTCTTATTTTCGCAAATTACTACAACGCAGCATCCGCCCCCCCCTCCCCCCCCGGCCCAGCACTTGATGCCCTGGTTAAGGAACTTGCCTGGGATAGTATGAACTCTCACTGCCTTAATGTCATTACCCCTGTGTGCAAGGAAGATCTCCATAAATGGATCATTGCCACTCGTGACCTTAATCAGCGACAGCCCCCTTTGAGGACTTGACTGCCTCTGTTCAGGACTTATCACTCCGCCAGGGCTCTTATGATGTGCCCACATGTTGTGGTTGCCACAAATTATCCTGGTCATGTCCTGATCCTACAGGTAGGCCTAAGATTCCTTGTCCCAAATGTAAAATACGTTTTCACTGGGCTAAGCACTGCAGATCCATGCCCTAAGGCCCTTTAAACTCCTCTCGAGGCACCCCTCAGCCCCACAAGTAAGAGGGATCCCTCCTCATGTCCTCTGGAGTGTACCCATTTATGGACCCCCCCCCCAGATGTACATTAAAGGGATTGTGGACACCAAAGCAGATGCCACCATTATCACCTCCAATTACACTGGCCACTTCTCCATTTGGAGGTTTACACCTGGGTCCCCCATTTAAAGAGGCCTCCTCCCTGAATAATTACTCTCATGGTATCAGCGGATAGTAAACAGGCTTGTAGCAGAGAAAAAACAACCAATGGTACTATCCAAGCCTAATAAATAACAAAACCCACTAAACAAACTATAAATGGGGTGGTATGGGAAGATTATTATGGTATTTCTGGGCCAATCAAGCCTCTTGTTGCCAAAATCCCCCACACCACACCCTCTGGGGAAGGGACATCTTATTCAGTATGGGAGCCGTCCTTACTACGGACAATAGTGCCCTATTGGAGGATATCATAGGCAAGGATAGGAGTGGGTTCTCAGGCAGGGACAATCCCTTTATTAACCAGACCCTTCACACTCAGTTATAAGGGCCACTGCTCCCCTAACTCCCTGTCTTGAATGGGATTAATATAGTAAATGTGTCCATTCTACCCAAATTAATATACAGATTCAATGCAATCCCAATTAAAATCCTCAAGAGTTTCTTCACATGCTTGCAAAAAAAATCCTTAAATTCATATGGAAAAACAAAGACCCTGCATAACTAAAGTAACCCTGAATGAAAACAGCAAAGCACGGGGGATCTCTCTACCAGATTTTAAACTATACTACAGGGCTATAGTCATAAAAACAGCTTGGTACTGGTTCAAAAACAGAATTGTAGACCAATGCAATAAAACTGAAATTCCAAACTTGAGCAAATACAATTTCAGCCACCTCATATTTGACAAGGGAGCCAAGAAGATACAATGGAAGAAAACCAGCATTTTCAGCAAATGGTGTTGGCCAAACTTGATCACCACTTGTAGAAGAATAAAGTTAAACCCCCTACCTCTTGCTCTGTACATAAATTAACTCATAGACCTCAATGTGAAACCCAAAACTCTGAAGGTGATATAAGAAAAAGTTGGCAATAATCTAAAAGACAAAAGCATAGGAAAAGATTTTCTAAATCAGACAGCAGTTTCACAGGAAATGAGGATGACAATTGGCAAATTTGACCTCATTAAACACAAAAGCTTCTGTAGAACCAAAGAAACATTAAAGAAAGTGAAGAGAAAACCCACAGAGTGGGAGGAAACCTTCACTGCAGATACATCTGACAAAGCATTAATTTCCAGAATATACAAACTACTCAAAAACAAAGAAGCAAGAAAACAAACGACTCACTCAAAACATAAAGAGCTGAACAGAGACTTAACAAGAATTAGACATGGCTGAGAAACATATTAAAAATTGTTCAACATCACTAATAATTAGGGGAATGCAAATTAAAACCACTTTAAGATATTATCTCACTCTCATAAGACTGGCTAGGATAAAGAAAACAAATGATACCAAATGCTGGAGAGGTTGTGGGGAAAGGGGAACTCATCCATTGCTGAGGGAATGTAAACTCATACAATCACTGTGGAAAGCATGGTGGAGAACCCTTAAGATACTCAAAGGGGCTTGCCACCTGACACAGCCATACCACTGCTGGCTATATACCCACAAGACTCATACTACTGAAGAGCTACATGTGCAGCCATATTTATTGCAGTTCTCTTCACGATAGCAAAGAGCTGGAACCAACCCAAGTGCCTCTGAACTGACGAGTGGATAGAGAAAATGTGGTACATCTACACAATGGAGTTCTAGGCAATGGTAAAGAAAGATGACATCATGAACTTTGCAGGTAAATGGATGAACTAGTTGTTATTATGTTAAGTGAAATAACAGAGTCCGAGAAAAACAAACTGCAAATGGTATCCCTCATCTGTGGTTGCTAACGTCAAGTACCTAGTTGTAAGGCAAACTAAGCAATGTTAATGTTATATTCCTCGTGATGTGAAAACAATTGTCATATTTTATTGTGAATCCTTTCAGACGTAGTTAGTTCTGGCATATTGGTGGGGCTTGTACGCACAAAATCCAAAGAATGAGTGGGGAAATCTAGTTTGTCATGACATTGTGTCTAATCACAGTATATATTTTATGGAAGAACTTCTTAGTATTTCTTATACAAGGCTGCTTGAGCTTTTGTCCAAGTCTTTCTAAAATACTATACAGTAGTTAAAAGTATTAGGCTGGTGTAACAGCCTTTCTTGATACATAACATACTAAAGCCCCGTACCAATTTGCTCAAGGGACTTAAAAGATGACTTTGTTCCTTGCCCACAGAGGTCATCTAAGTCCTAGGGGACTATGCATGGGGCCAGCACTTTAAATGTCCTTCACATTTTAGTCACCAGTCTTCCTGTGCAGGGAGGGCTTAGATATCCACAAATGGGACTTAAATCAGTGTGCAGTCTATAAAGAGAAAAGTAGACACATGCATCAAATAGGGAAGCTTGGTCTAGCAGGACCTGACTTTGTCAGCAAATGCATGGAAGTGGTAAATGAAAAGCCAAAATGAACCAGGGGCTCCCTCTGCCCCCCCAAAACCTGAGGACCAGATCCTCAACTGATCTTGAGAAAAAAAAAAAAAAAAAAAAAAAAAAAAAAAAAAAAAAAAACCTTGGTTAATTTCAGCTAACAATGTGGACTGAAGCATGCGAAAGGAAAGTATAACGATAAATAAATCATTAGTAAGGCCTGAGAAATTGGACTTCAGGTATAAAACTTGAGATCTTAGTAAAAAGACATAAAGTAAAAAAAATAATTAAAAAAGAAAAGAAAAGAAAGTGCACAGTTGTTTTTTCTGTCTTACTGGCAAGTACAGCTACCCAGAGGCTGCCACTGCTTTGCCATCCTTCAGAGACATAAGACACAGCTTTTCAACCTTCCAATATGGAATGAAGACTCATGTTTCTCCAAGAATCCTCCAAACATTCAGTGCCAGAAGATGATTTCTGAGACATCCAGCCTGTGGACTATTACTGGGGTTTCAGCCTCTTAAGAGTATAGACTGCCATTGTTGGACTACCCAGGCTGTATCACAGAGACCAGTATAGGAGGATCAAGACAGGATGTGGTGCTTACTGCACCTCATTTGGTGACCATGGGAAGGGAAATGCCCAGTGTGGAGCTCAAAGAGCAGGACTGATTGCTGTTTGGGCTCGCCAAGGGGGGAGCCTTCAAACATGACATCTTTCATACTAATTAATAAAAAAAGAAATCATAATCTGAAGATGCTAAAAGATACATATGACATACAAATACACATATTTTGGAGAAATGCAGATTGGAAGGAACAACAACAACAAAGACTAGGTCAAAGAACTGACTAAAATGGTGAACTGCTCAAAACAGTAGATTTCTACATTGAAAAATTTAAAAGAGACTGACAAAAATATTAAAAACATGTTTGGTAGAATGCATGCACTCTGATGGGGTGAGGGAGCAAGGAATGGGAAATGGGTCTAGACTTGATGGGGAATTTTGTATGAAATGCACAAAGCTTCAATAAAAATCAGCTTTTAAAAATTCAGGTGAGATCCCTGGAAAAACAAGAATAAAACATGATAGTAGATGCTTCCAAACTTTCCAGTCATAATTATATTTAATTGTGATTGTGCATGTAAAACTACTATTATATTATTAGTAACCAAAAGATATAAATTCTAGGGAAGTTTTTGGTATAGTTTTTGGGATTTTTCCTCTATAAATTCATTATGTATAGGTAAAACCAGAGATATCTTTTGACAAATATAATTCAAAACAACCAGATATTTTTAGGTAGCAGAAAAATTCAAGGGAGTAGCTTGGATATTCCAACAGCATTTAGGACCATTTATGATATTAACACCTAATGGCTTTTCAAACAATATTGATTTGAGATTATAGAAATTTGAATACAATGCTTCATATGTGTAAAATTTGTAGTTTCTTCTGTAAAAGATATATGGAAGAATTGAAATAGGGATATTTCTTAGCCACTTTTTGAAAAATTTGTTGAATTGGATAAGCATATAATCATAAATTTCTTTTTAAATATTTATATTAATGTTTTGCATATTTCATACATAATTTCTCAGTTCAGTTTAGACACATTCCCCTTTCCATGCCCCCTACCCCACCCCTGCTCCGGTATTATGCCATCCATGTCTTGTAACTTTCTATGTCTTTTTTTTTTCACATTTTCCCCTTTAATTTTATTTAACTTCAAAATATGCATACATATCCTGCACCCATACACCACCATTACAAAATCTAAATATAAGTGGTAGGTTAGTTATCAAGCCCATTAAGGGATTTATCTTTTAACAATACTGCTGCTTTCATATAAAAAAGAAATATAACATAGATGATGCTCAGTTTGCTTTGCAAATAGGGATTTGGTGTTAGCATCCACAATGAGGGACACCATACATCTTTTTTTTTTGTTGTGGGACTGTGTTACTTCACTTAGCATAATGTCTTCTAGTTCCATCCCTCCAAAGTTCATGATATCATCTTTCTTTACTGTTGCGTAGACCTCCATTGTGTAGATATACCACATTTTCTGTATTCTCTCATTGGATGAGAGACTTTTGGGTGGCTTCCAACTTTTTGCTATTATGAAGAGAGCTGCAATAAACGTAGATGTGCATGTGTCTTTTCGATAGGATGTCTTTCGGGTATATACCCAGAAGTGTTATGACTGGGTCAAATAGTAGGCTCATTTTCAGTCTTTTAAAAGTTTTTCACACTGCTTTCCATAAGGGTTGCATGAGTTTGCATTCCCACCAGCAGTGGATGAGTGTTCCCCTTTTTCCACAACCCCTCCAGCATTTGGTGTCATTTGTTTTCCTAATCTAGACCATTCTTACGGGGGAATGTGAAATCTTAAGCTGGTTTTAAGTTTCAAATCCTTAATTATTAGCAACGTTGAACACATTCAGAGATGTTTCTTAGCTATCCTCTTCCTTTGTTAATTCTCTATTCAGCTCTTTTGATAGTTCCATCTTTTGATAGTTTTTTTTTCTTGATCCTTTGGTTTTTGTGTAACTTATATACTCTGGATGCTAATGCTCTATCTGTTGTATCACTGATGAAGATTTCCTCCCACTCTGAATTTTCTCTTCTCTTTCCTGATTGCTTCTTTTGCTGTACAGAAGTTTTTCAGTTTAATGAGTTCCCATTTATCTATTCTTGACATTGTTTCCAACGTGGTGGCTTTCTGATTTAGAAAGTCTTTTCCTAGATCTCCCAAGAACAGCTCAGGCAAGCCCAGGTAGGTTCACAACAGCTGAGTGCTTCAGTGAGGCTGACTGTTGACTGATTTCATCTAGTTAATCCGTTAATCCAGTTGTCTTTGATTGGTTGGCTTTTGTGGCAGTTGGGGCAGAGTTATCCTCCCAGCCAGTATTAAAGCCAGGGCTGTGTGACTCTCCATCTGAGATCTCCAGAGAACAGCTTAGACAAGCCCAGGTGCCGGGGCGCAGGCTAAAGAGCCCACCCACAGACGTTCGTAGTCCCCCCACCCAACTGAGATTACAAAGGCATCTGAAGGAGACAAGCAAAGCAGGCCTTCAACACAGTGAAGAGGCATTTAGGACCTACATTGGAATACAGGCAAGGAGAAGCTCACATGCCAGGAACACGAAGAAGAGACAACACAGGAAAGGGGCAGGATAATCTGTCATCAAACTCTACCAACCCTATGGAAGATTCCTACAGTGGGATCCCCATGGGGATGGCCCAGGACACAGATATCAGAAACACAATTGGGAACATATTTAAAGAACTGCAACAATATAAAGAGCAAATCAAAGAACTAAAAAAAGAGAATAAAGAACTCAAGAAGGACCTAGAGAGAGAGAATGACAAACTCCGGAAGGAACTGGAAACACTGAAAAGATCCCATGCTGAAAAAGATAAGGAAACCAACCAGGGAAGCAAAGAGCTACAGGAAGAGATTGAGAAGCTCCAAAAAGAAGTAGAAATACTAAAGAAATCAGAAGAAGAAATGAAAAAGGAAATCAAACACTCATCCAATCAAGAGGAAAGGAGTGGAAAAAGCCTCAGAAGCAAAATGGAGGAAGCAGAATGGAGGAAGCAGAACAAAGAATATTAGACCTGGAAGATAACTCAGAACAACTAAAAACCTCAAGGGAGGATTATGAAAAATTTAAAAATACACAAAAGTTGAACAGCCAGGAACTGTTGGACAATATGTAAAGATCGAACCTCCGCATCATAGGAGTAGAGGAAGGAGAAGAATCTCAAGAGAATGGTATTGATCAGATCTTCAACAGAATAATAGATGAAAACTTCCCCAAACTTAAAAAAGACAAAGCAATACAAATACAAGAAAAATATAGAACTCCAAACAGACAAGATCAGAAAAGAAATTCTACATGCCACATTATAGTTAAAATGTTGGACACCCAAAACAAAGACAAAATCCTTAAAGCTAGAAGAGAAAAACAACGAGTGACCTATAAAGGGAAACCTATCAGAATTACAACTGACTTCTCAGTGCAAACTATGAAAGCAAGAAGAACCTGGAGCAAAGCATTTCCAGTGTTAAAGGGCAATAGATGCCAACCCAGGTTACTATACCCAGCAAAAAAGGTCAACTATAATTGAAGGAGAGAGAAAAACCTTCCATGACATAAGAAAGTTGAAAGAATACATATCCCGAAGACCAAACCTTCAGAGAATACTGGAAGCAATTCAAAGAACAGAAGAAAGGAGCAACAATCCCCAGGCACCTAGAAAGAGAAATCTATAAAAGCATAACTGCAGAAGTAGAAACCTAAACCCAAACCGCAAATTGATAAAAAGGCAAAAGGAAGAAACACAGACCTATTAGTCATAACCTTAAATATTAATGGACTAAATTCTCCCAATCTAAAAACATAGACGTGGAGATTGGATTAGGAAACAGAATCCGTCCATATTCTGTCTACAAGAAACACATCTTACCTTCAAGGACAGACACCACCTTAAAGTGGAAGGATGAAAAAAAAAATATTCCAAGCAAATGGTACCAAAAAGAAAGCAGGTGTTGCTATTTTAATATCAGACAAAATAGACTTCAAAGTAAAGGAAATCAGAAGAGACAAAAAAGGCCATTACATTTTTATCAAAGGAACAATTCACCAAGAAGATTTCACAATCATGAATATATATGCCCCAAACTCTAGTGCACCAAAGTTTAAAAAGACAATTTTCCAAGACCACAAGTCACACACTAACCCCAGTACACTCACAGTAGGGGACGTCAATATCCTACTGAGTCCTTTGGATAGGTCAACAGGACAAAGAATAAACAGAGAGATATCTGAACTGAACGATATGATACACCAAATGGACCTCATAGACCTCTAACGAATATTCCATCCTAACACCAGAGAATACAATTTCTTTTTTTTTTTCTCAACATTTTTTTTTATTGATGCTTTGTGCATTTCATACAACATTTTCCAATTCCGTTCAGGCATATCTCCCCTTCCCTTCAACCCCCCCCCCCCAACCCCCACCCCAACACAGATCATGCATTCCTGCCATGACTGTCCTGCATAACTCTCTCAGTTTTTTTTTCCATTTTTTAGCTATAGGTGATAATCCATGAGTACAAGCATCCTTCTGTAAAACCAATTTGCAGGCTGTTGTGCCCAACACCCCACAGCCCCACGTCCAGTGGGGGTGATGGGTTGTTTGTTCAAGCAGGTTAATCAATGAGGGTCCAGACTACATTGCTTGTAGTTTTCACCCTTCACCCCAATAGCAGCCCTCACATTCTACCAAGCCCCCTCTTCCGCAAGTATTCCCTAGGCGTAGAAAGGGGGCACAGGTGGATGAGAAGAAGAACAGGCCACTTCCGCTGGAGCTGTTGTCTTGGATTCCAGTCAATTCTGGCTGTTTCCGTTCCATGGCTGACAGTCCCTGTCGAAGGAATAACGTTCTATCCTACTAATGAAGGCACAACAATTAGATATATAGGTATTGAAGCAGCAATTAGATAGTTATGGTAGTTACTTTGGTATAGAAATATTTTAGATGAGATGTTATCCACGAACTACTGTTTTCTCCTGTTTAATATGAACGGGTCTGGATGTGGCTTATGGTCTCCTAGACCGTAAGAATGTAGCCTTGTGGCATCAGCCATGGGTCATTCTCCAAGGAGAGAGCCAAAAACCAATTAGATTTGGGATATACGGCACATGGGCTGCCTCTGCCTCACATTATTTTCCAGGCGGTGAGGTGTAGCTGGTGATGACGGGGGAGTCTTGCTTGACTCAAGGAGACCCGTATTTGCTTTATTGGTTTGAGTGGCCTTGGTAACAATCTCTGGTATTCCAGAAGCCATCTGTCAACGTGCAATTGTGGTCTCAATGCATCTTTTCATGTTTAACATCAGGTCTTCAGCAGCAGGGCCGTACGCCTTCTCTTCTGGCAGGTATCCCAGTTTAGAGGCAAGAGCCCTTACCTTTTGTGGGACCTTAGATCCGCTGGCCAACAGCTCCCTGGTGGAATAATCCATTAATGATGTCAGAGCTCCTGTATGATATATTTTGCTTAAGCGCAAAGTTTAAGCTTTAGTGTTATAGTTGGTTCTGAACAGAAACTAATCCTTTTCACATTTTCTATGTCCATTAGTGTGTCGATTAAAGAAGGCAGTTTAACCAGTTTTATAAGAGAATACCGCTAGAATAGTTGTCTCCAATTTACAGTTTGAGAGCAACACCATCATCGTCATATTTCGCCTTGGTCTGGGGGGGAGGCAAGGAAAGTCTCTCATATCAAAAACCTTTGTGGCACCTAGAAAGTAAGTTTCCTCAGGACCCACTATAAATAGGTGTTACACAACAGTGAATTAATATCCATTTAACTCGGAGGCTTACCGTTTTTTATCAGATCCGTAAAACAATGTTTGTTTATATACACATATTTACTTTTACTAGTCCTAAAACAAACACCGTGTATCCTGTAGACATTGTCTAGGCAAAACTGGGCACATGTGAAAACTCATGTCAATGAAATATGCATTAATCGAACCAGTGTCCCTCACCCACCCCTCCACCCTTCCCAATTCACCATTTTCGGGCCATTTTTTGCTTTTTCTGTTTTGTCTTTTATTATGCCATCCCTCTCCATGAGAAATGATTATATCTGGGTTATTGGTACTGCATCCACATATGAGGGACAGACCATTCGTTTGTGTTTTTCTGGGACTGTGTTACTTCCTTAACATAAGTCTCCAGCTCCAATCCATTTACCTGAAAGTTCATGATGTTGTCCCTCTTTTACCGCTGCATAGAACTTCCATTGTATACATGTATGTACCACATTTCTCTATCCACTCGTCAGTGGAGGGCACCTTGGGGCTGGTTCCCGCTTTTTGCTATTGTTAACAGAGCTTGCAATAAAAACATAGCTGTGCATGTATCTTTGCATAAAGTGTTCTTGTGGGTATATACCCAGGAGTGGTGGTTCTGACTGGTATGGTCAAATGGAAGGCTCGTTTGAGTCTTCTAACGGTTCTCCACACTGATTTCATAGTGGCCTGTACAAAGTTTCCATTCCCACAGCAATGGATGCAGTGTTCCCCTTTCTCAAAAAACCTCTCCCAGCACTTGGTATCATTTGTTGTTTTATCCTAGCCAGTCTTATGGAGTAAGATGATTAAGGTTGAGGTTGGGGGATATCTCAAAGTGGTTTTAATTTGCAATTTCCTTAATTATAAGAGATGTCTGAACACTTCTTAAGATTGTTTCTTCTTCGCCATCTCTAATTCCTCCTTTGTGACGTCTCTATTCAAGATCTTTGTCCATATTTTTGAGTTTTTAATTTGTTTTCTTTCTTCTTTGTTTTTGAGTAGATTGTATAATATGGAGATTTATGCTTTGTCAGATGTGTCTTCAGTGAGGTTTCCTCCCACTATGTCGGTTTGGTTTTCTCTTCACTTCCTTTATTGTTTCTTTTGTGTAAAGAAGCTTTTGCAGTTTATAAGGAGGATCCATTTGTCAATTGTCTTATTTTTTGTGCAGCTGGTGTCTGATTAGGAAGTCTTTTCCTACACATATGTCTTGTATCTGCTGCCAAGTTTCCTTCTATCACCTCCAGAGTTTGGTGGTTTCACTTGAGGTCTTGGTCCATCTGGAGTTGACTTTTGTACAAGGTGAGAGGTAGGGGTTAATTTCATTCTTTCTACACGTGGTGATCCAATTTTGCCAGCACCATTTGCTGAAGATGACTGTCTTTCATCCATCGTGTCTTCTTGGCCCCATCTGTCAATTATGAGGTGGCTGAAAATTGTATGAGCTTCAGGTTTGGGATCTTCAGTTTTATTTTCATTGGTCAATGGTCTGTTTTTGTGCAGTCCCAGGCTGTTTTTATGGGGGGAATATAGACCTGTAGTATGGTTTGATGTTGGTATAGCGATCCCCCCTTTGTTGCTTCTTTCACTCAGGGTTGCTTTTTTTTTTCTGGCTATTTGGGGTGTTTCGTTTTTCCAAATGAAATTGAGGATTTTTTTTCAAGCCTGTGAAGAAATTCTTGGGGATTTTGATTGGCTTTGCATTAATTAACTCTGTACACTAGTTTGGGTTAGGATGGACTGGACCCCCATTTTTACTATATTTATTTCCCAATCCATGCGCATGGGAGGGTTGTCCATCTTTCTTGAGTCTTCCTCAATTTCTTTTTTTCAGGGCTTTAAAATTTTGTTGCGGAGATTTCTTTGTTGTCCTTGGTTAGGTTTGTTCCTAGGTAATTTTATTGTTTTTGAGGCTATTTGTGAGTGGGTAAGGTCTCCTTGTAGTCCTTCTTCAGTTGCTTGTTTGTTGGTTGTTAAAGAACAGGTACTGATTTTTCTAGATTTTATTTTGTATCTGCCACTTCACCAAAGCTCTTTACTCATTGCTAGGAGTTTTCTGGTGGAGTTCTTAGCGCCCCTTAGGTAGACAATCATATCAATCAGCAAAAAAGGGATAGCTCGACTTCTCTTTTCCAATTAGAATCCTTTAATTTTCCTTTTATTGCCTTATTGCCCTGGCAAGCGTTTCAAACACCATATTGAAAAAAGGCGTTGGGGTTTGGAGTGGTTGGAAGGGGGCAGCCCTTGCCGAGGACACGTTCCACCTTTAAGGAAAATGCTTCTGTTCATTTCCCCATTAGGATGATATTGGCTGGGGGTTTCCTGTATCTGGCTTTGATTACATTGAGGAATGATCCCTTTCAGACATATTCCCTCCAGGACTTTAAAAATGAACCAAGTGATGCTGTCGCTTTTGTCAAACAGGCTTTTTCTCGAATCAATTGAGATGAGGGTTTGGTTTTTGTCCTTCACTCCATTGATATGTGTTTGATGATGTTATTGATTTTCGTTATGTTGAACCACCCCCTGCATCTCTGGTATGAATCCAACTTGGTCATGGTGGATGATTTTCTTGATGTGAGTCTGTATGCGGTTTGCCAGAATCCTGTTTAGAATTTTGGCATCTGTGTTCATTAGGGAGATGGGTCTATAGTTCTCCTTTTTGGTTGTATCTTTCCCTGGTTTTGGTAGTAGCGTAATGCTGGCTTCATAGAAGGATTCTGGGAGAAGTCCCTCCATTTGTATCCTTCTGAACAATTTAAGTAGTAATGGTTGAGAATACAATTTCTAATCAGCACCGCATGGAACATTCTCCAAAATCGACCACATACTGGGACACAGAAGAAACCTCGACAAATACAAAAAAATTGAAATAATTCCATGCATTCTATCAGACCGCAGTGCAAAAAAGCTCAACACCAACACTAGGATAAGCCCTACTGCCTACAAGAACACATGGGGACTAAACAACACACTCTTGAATAATTAATAGGTCAAGGAAGATATAAAGAAAGAAATAAAAGCATTCCTAGGACTGAATGACAATGACAATACAACACAACAAAACCTATGGGATACCTTAAAAGCAGTTCTAAGAGGGAAGTTTATAGCCCTGAGTGCCGACATTAGAAAAACAGAAAAAGCACAAGTGAATGATCTAAAACTGCAGCTAAAAGCATTTGAGAGGCAACAACAGATGAACCCTAAATGCAACAGACAGGAAGAAATAACAAAAATCAGAGCAGAAATCAATTAAATAGAAACAAAGAAAACAATACAAAAAAAAAAATCAATGAATCCAAAAGTTGGCTCTTTGAAAGAATAAACAAGATAGACAGATCTCTAGCCCAGTTAACCAAAAGAAAGAAGGAACAACTCCAAATCAATACAATCCATGATGACAAGGGAAATATCACAACAGACAAGGAAAAGATCCAGAAAATCATACGGGAATATTATAAGAACCTATATTCTATCAAGTTTGAAAACCTAGAAGAAATGGATGAATATCTGAAATCCTGGGAATCACGAAAGCTCGACCAAGAAGAGATCAGCAGCTTAAACAGACCCATAATATATGAAGAAATTGAGGATGTAGTAAGAAACCTCCCAACTAAAAAAAGCCCAGGCCCAGACGGTTTCATGGCAGAATTCTATAAAACATTTCAAAAAGACATACAACCATTATTACTGAAACTGTTTAGAAGGATACAATCAGAGAGAATTCTCCCAAATTCCTTCTATGAAGCCAGCATCACTCTATTACCAAAACCAGGCAAAGATACAACCAAAAAGGATAACTATATACCTATCTCCCTAATGAACACAGATGTCGAAATTCTAAACAAGATACTGGCAAATCACATACACTCCCACATCAAGAAGATCATCCATCATGATCAAGTTGGATTCATACCAGAAATGCAGGGATGGTTCAACATATGAAAATCAATAAACATCATAAAACACATAAACGGAATCAAAGACAAAAGCCACACCATCATCTCAATTGATGCTGAAAAAGCCTTTGACATAATCTAACATCGCTTCATGGTTAAAGTCCTAGAAGGACTTGGATTGGAGGGATCATTCCTCAATTTAATCAAAGCCATATACAGGAAACCCACAGCCAATATCATCCTAAATGGGATGATGAAATGGCTGAAATGAAAGAAACATTCCCTTTAAAGGTAGGAACTCGGCAAGGCTGCCCCCTGTCACCACTCCTCTTCAATATAGTGCTTGAAACACTTGCCAGGGCAATAGGCAAGAAAAGGAAATTAAACGAGTACTAATTGGAAAAGAGGAAGTCAAGCTATCCTTATTTGCTGATGATATTATTGTTTACTTAAGGGATGCTAAAAACTCCACCAGAACACTCCTAGAAACAATTAACAGCTTCAGCAAAGTGGCAGGATACAAAAGTAACCTTAAAAAATTAATGGCCTATCTTTACACCAACAACAAGCAACTGGAGAAAGAATTCAAAGAGACCTTCCCACTCACAATAGCCTCAAAATCAATAAAATACCTAGGAAAAACCTAACCAAAGTCACCAAGGATCTCTACAACAAAAATTTTAACCTTTAAAGAAAAAATTGAAGAAGACATCAGAAGATGGGGAAACCTCCCATGCTCATGGATTGGGGAAATTAACATTGTTAAAATATCCATTTTACCGAAAATCTTGTATAGATTTAACGCAATTCCAATCAAAATCCCCAAGAGTTTCTTCACAGGCTTGGAAACAAAAGGCCTTAAATTCACTTGGAAAAACAAAAGACCCCTAATAGCCAAAACAACCCTGAGTGAAAAGAGCTACACAGGGGGGGATGTCTATACCAGATTTCAAACTATACTACAGGGCTATAGTCATAAAAACAGCCTGGTACTGGCACAGAAACAGACCTGTTGACCAATGGAACAAAACCGAAGATCCAAATCTGAGCACATACAATTTCTGCCATCTTACATATGACAAGGGGGCCAAGAACCCACAATGGAGAAAAGACAGAATCTTCAGCAAGTGGTGTTGGCAAAACTGGATCACCACTTGTAGAAGAATGAAGTTAAACCCCTACCTCTCGCCCTGTACAAAAATCAACTCCAGATGGATCAAAGACCTCAATGTGAAACCCCAAACTCTTAAGGCGATAGAAGAAAAAAATGGCAGCATACTATAAGACATAGGCATAGGAAAAGACTTCCTAAATCAGACAGCAGCTGCGCAAGAATTAAGGTCGACAATTAACAAATGGGACCTCATTAAACTCAACAGCTTCTGTACATCAAAAGAAACTATCAAGGAAGTGAAGGGACATCCCACAAAGTGGCAGGAAACCTTCACCACAGATACATCTGACAAAGCATTGATTTCCCGAATATATAAACTACTTAAAAAGCAAAGAAAAAAAATAAAAAAATGACCCACTCAATAGATGGAGCAAAGAACTGAACTGAGATTTCACAAGTGAGGAATTAGTGATGGCTGAGAAACACCTTAAGAAGCGTTCAGCATCACTAATCATTAAGGAAATGCATATCAAAACCACTTTAAGATATCATCTTACTCCAATAAGACTGGCTAGGATCAAGAAAACAAATGATACCAAGTTCTGGAAAGGTTGTGGGGAAAGGGGAGCACTCATCCACTGCGGGTAGGAATGTAAACTCATAAACACTATGGAAAGCAGTGTGGAGAACCCTTAGAAGACTTGGAATGGACTTGTCACCCGACCCAGCCATACCACTCCTGGGCATGTACCCTCAAGATTCACCCCACTGCAGAAATATGTGCACGGCCATGTTTATTTCAGCTCTCTTCACAATAGCAAGGATCTGGAACCAACCCAGATGCCCCTCAACTGATCAGTGGATAGAGAAACTGTGGTACATCTACACAATGGAGTTCTATGCAGCAGTAAAGAAAGATGACATCACGAGCTTTGCAGGAAAATGGCTGGAGCTGAGTGAAGTAACACAGTCCCAGAAAAACAAACGACGAATGGTATCCCTCATCTGTGGATGCTAGTGCCAATTACATAGTTGTAAGTATTTCTTGTGTATGGCCCCCTAAGATTTTGTCCAAAGCAGTTTGGAGTGATGCATATTGGAAGCAACAACAACAACTACTACAACAACATCAACAGAAATGGCTGCATCGAAGAACTGACTGAAATGATGAACTTCTGCTCAAAAAAGTTAACTTCCTCATGGAGAATATTGAGAAAGACTGAGAAAGAGATGAACGGCATGTTTGGCAGAATGTATGAGCTCTGATGGGGTGGATAAATGGGGGGTCACGGATCTAGAGTTGTTAAAAAAAATTTAAAAAATTTATTAAAAAAGAAAGTCTTTTCCTATGCCTGTGTCTTATAATTTACTTCCAAAGTTTTCTTCTATCATTTTCAGAATTTCTGATTTTACACTGAGACCTTTGATCCATTTGGATTTGATTTTTGTACATGGTGAAAGTTAGAGGTTAGCTTCATCTTTCTACAAGTGACAATCCAATTTTGCCAGCACCATTTGCTGAAGATGCTGTCTTTCCTCCTTTAGGTCTTCTTGTCCCCCTTGTCAAACATGAGGTGGCTGAAATTGCATGTGCTCAGGTTTGGATCTTCAATTTTGTTCCATTGATCTACTTGCCTGTTTTTGTTTCAGTATCAGACTGTCTTTATTACAATAGTCCTGTAATTCAGTTTGAAGTAAGGTATAATTATCCCCCCTGTGTTGCTCTTTTTGCTCAGGGTTGCCTTGGCTATCTGGGGTCCTTTGTTTTTCCATATGAAATTAAGAACTTATTTTCCTAAGTGAGTTTGATTCCAATTGCACTGAATCTGTATATTAGTATGGGCAGGATGGACATTTTTGCTATATTAATTTTTCCAATCCATGAGCATGGGAGGAATTATCTTCTTCAATCTCCTGTTTTACAGATTTAAAATTTTCATTGTAGAGATCTTTGTTCTCTTTGTTTAGGTTTGTTCCAAGGCATATTATTATTATTATTATTATTATTATTATTATTATTATCATTATTATCATCTCTGTCGCATTGTGAATGGGATGGTCTCCTTATGTTCCTTCCCCTTTTTTGTTGTTGGTGGAGTAAAGAAAGGCTTCTGATCTTGGTGTGGTGGTCTACACCTTTAATCCCAGCACACAGGAGGCAGATGCAGGTGAATCCCTGTGAGTTCAAGGCCAGGCTGGTGTACAAAGTGAGCTCCAGGCCAGCTGGGACTAAAAGGGAGACCCTGTCTCAAAAATGTAAAAAAACAAGTAAGGCTTCTGATACTTCTAGAATAATTTTGTATCCAGCTACTTCACTGAAACTCTTGATCATTTCTCGGAATTTCATGGTAGAGATTTTTGTGTCCTTTTGGTAAACTATCATATAGTCTACAAAAAGAGATAGTTTGACTTCCCCTTTTCCAATTAGAACTCCTTTAATTTCCTTTCTTGTCTTATTGCTGTAGCAAGCAGTTCAAGTAGTATATTGAAGAGGAGTAGAGATAGGTGGCAGGCTTGCTGGATTCCTGATTTTAAGGGGGATGCTTCTAATTTTTCCCCATTTAGGATGCTGTTGGCTGTGGGTATGTTGTATATGACTTTGATTATGTTGAGTAATGTTACCTCCAGTCAAATTCCCTCTAGCACTTTAAACATGAAGGGATGGTGAATTTTTCCAAAGGATTTTTCTGTGTCGATTGTGATATCCATGTGGTTTTTTATCTTTCAGCTCATTTATGTGTTTTATGATACTTATTGGTTTGTATATGTTGAACCTGCATCTCTGGTATTAATCTGACCTGGTCATGGTGAATGATTTGTTTGATGTGTGCCTGTATGCGATTTGCAAGTATTTTGTTGAGAATTTTTGCATCTATGTTCATTAATGAAATGGGCCTATAGTTTTCTTTTTTTGGCTGTATCTTTGCCTGGTTTGGGTATTGGAGTGATATTGTCATTGTAGAAAGAATTTGAAAGATTTCCCTCTGTTTCTATTCTTTTGAGCAATTTGAGTAATAGTGGTTGTATGTCCTCTTTGAAGGTTTTATAGAACTCTGGCATAAATCCATCTGGGCCTGGACTGTTTTTAGTTGGGAGCTTTTGAATTACTATTTCGAGTTCCTCATACGCTATGGGTATGTTTAAGCTGTCAATATCTTCTTGAGTAAGCTTTGGTGAATTCCAGGATTTCAGATATTCATCCATTTCTCTTAGGTTTTCAAATTTAGTGGAGTATACGTTTTTAAAATATTCTTGTATTATTGTCAGAATCTTTTCAATATTTGTCATGATGTTTCCCTTTTCCTCCTGAATTCTAGCAATTTGGAGCTGCTTTTTCTTTCTTTTGGATAACTGGGCTAGAGGTATATCTATCTTATTTATCCTTTCAATGAACAAGCTTTTGGATACATTGATATTTTTATCATTTTCTTTGTTTCTATTTCATTGATGTCTGGTATAATTTTTGTCATTTCCTCTTCTCTTTTGGGTTTCGGATTCAGCTGTTGTTGCCTCTCAGTTGCTTTCAGATGCAGTGTTAGATCATTTATTTGTGGTCTTTTTGTTCTTTTTTTTTTTGAATGTAGGCAATTAGTGCTATAAATTTCCATCTTAGGACTGCTTTTAAAATATCCCATAGGTTTTGTTGTCTTGTATTGTGTTTTATGTTTAGTTGCAAGAATATTTTTATTTCTTCCTTGACCCACTCATTGTTCAGGAGTGTGTTGTTTAGTCTCCATGTGTTCCTGTAGACAGTATGGCTTATTCTGTTATTCATATTGAATTTTATTGCACTGTCTGATAGAATGCATGGGATTATTTTGATCCTTTTATATTTATTGAGGTTTTTTTCTGTGTCCCAGTATGTGGTCGATTTTGGAGAACTTTCCATGGGGCAATGAGTAGAAAGTATATTCTCTGGTGTTTGAGTGGAATATTTGGTAGATATCTGTGAGGTCCATTTGGTGTATTTTATTGTTCAGTTCAGATGTCTCTTTGTTTATTCTTTGTCCAGTTAACTTGTCCAAAGGGCTCAGTGCAGTATTGAAGTCCCCTAATATTATTGTGCCACAATGAATGTGTGTCTTTAGGTCCTGAAGAATTGTGCTTATAAAGTTTGCTGCACCAGAGTTTGTTGTGTATAGATTCATGATGGTGAAATGTTCATGGTTAATTCATCTTTGATAAAGATGTAATGGCCCTCTTTGTCTCTTCTGATTAGATTTACTTGAAGTCTATTTTGTCTAATATTAGAATAGCAAATCCTGCTTTCTTTTCCATACCATTTGCTTGGAATATTTTTTCCAGCCTTTTAACTTAAGTTGATGCCTCCCCTTGAGGGTGAGATGGGTTTCTTGTAGGCAGCATATAGATGGATTCTGTTTCCTAATCCATTCTCCTAATCTCTGTCTTTTGATCGTGGAGTTTAGACCATTAATATTTAAGGTTATTATTGAGAGATGTGTGTTGCATCCTTTCGCCTTATTTTCTATTTGCATTCTTGGATTAACTCAGTATTTTCGCAGTTACACTGTTATGAATTATTCTCTCTAGCTGATTGGGGATAGTTGCTCCTTTTCTCTACTGTTTGAATTGCTTCAAGTATTTTCTGAAGGTTTTGTTTTCTGGACATGAATTCTTTCATTTTGTTTATGTCCTGAAAGTTTTTTCTTTCTCCTTCAACTATAATTGACATTTTTGCTGTGTACAGTAATCTGGGTTGGCATCTATAGTCATTTATCACTGGGAGTACATTCGCCCACGTTCTTCTGGATTTCATAGTTTGTATCAAGAAGTCAGCTATAATTCTGAAGGGTTTCCCTTTGTATGTAACTTGTTGTTTTTCTCTTGTGACTTTCAGTATTTTGTATTTCTTTTGGGCATCTAATGTTTTAAATATGATATGGCATGGGAAATGGAATTTCTTTTCTGATCTTGTCTATTTGGTGTTCTAGATGCTTCTTGTACTTCTATGCATTTATCATTTTTCATTTTGTGGAAATTTTCTTCTATTATTCCGTTGAAGATCTGATTAACACCATTTTCCTTGGATTCTTTTCCTTCCTCTATCCCTGATACAAAGGTTTGGTCTTTTTGTAGTGTCCCACATTTCCTGATTGTTCCACTCTTGTGTGCTTTTTTTTTTAATTGTTCATAATCTTTACTTGAGCGTTATATTTCTTCTTTTTTATTTTATTTTTATTTTTTATTTATTTTCATATGTGTAGGAATGCACTGTCTGCAGGCATGTTTGTGCACCCATGTCGTGCAACCCGGAGGTCAGAAGAGGGCGTCGAATTCCCCTGGAACTAGAGTTAAAGCCGGTTTTTAGCCACCATGTGGGTGCTGGGGATCAAACTCGGGTCCTCTGCAAGAGCAGCCGGTGCTCTTAACCACTAGGCCATCTCTCTTGCCCTGCATTCTATTTCTTCTATCTTGTCTTTCCGACTTGATATTCTATTTTCTGCTTCATCTAATCTGGTACTGGGCTTTCTTCCATCATTTCCTGCTGATTGGAAGTGTGTTTGATTTCCTTTTTAATTTCATCCTATGATTTCTTTAGTATTTCCATTTCTTTCTGGAGCTTGTCTTTCTCTCCTTCTAGATCCTTGATTCTCTGCTTGGTTTCCCATTTCATTTCAGCCTGGTATCTTTTCAGCGTTTCCATGTCCTTCCAGCATTTATCCTTCTCTCCCTCTAGGACCTTCTGGAGTTTGTCATTCTCTCCCTTCAGTTCTTTGATTTGTTCTTTACATTCCTTGATTTCTTTGTCTATATCCATGATTGTTCTTTTAAAATCTGTGTCTTGGGTTACTTCTGCGGAGAACTCATTGGAGTCTTCCATAGGACTGATAGAATTTGGTTAGGGGTTTATTGTTTGGTGTTAATTTTTCATTGTGCCTTTGGCATGTGGATTTCATTTGTTGATTGTAATCTAATGTGAAATTGGAGTGTTTTGTCCTTGGGTTGAAGTGCTTTTCATCTAATGTAACTGAGGAGTGGCAGGTATGCCATCAATTCTTTTACCATGTGACCCCAGTCTCTATAGCTATTCCCAAAATGATAGCTACTCTGGGGCATGGTTTGGTGTGCACAGTCTGTACCTCAGCTGCAGTTGTCAAGTAGTCATTGAGAGGTGCGTGGAGTTGTCCACACCCTTACAGGTCCCAGCAGGAATTTGAGCCTCTGCTGGCCCCCTCAGCACAGTCCTTATCTCCACTATAGTCCACAAGTCCCAAACATAAAATCTCTTGGTACATTTTTTCATATTTTATTTTAATTTTTAAAATTTTTTAAATTTATTTCTGTATGTGTATCAATGTAATGTCTGCATGCAGGTTTGTGCACCCATGTCGTGCCATTGTTTCATATTTTAAATAAGCAGATTTGGTTATTATAATCAGCTTCTGGGAAAAGATATATCCCTCTCTCAGAGATATAACTCAATCATTTTAAAGTTATGATGGACTTAAGAACAAAGTACTCTTGCAATGATTAAATTTCTCATGTTGAAAGTATAAGTGTATTTTTTCCTTTAGTTTTCTGGTATTTTCATTTACCATAACCTAATATAATTTGATGTAATCATTGAAGATTGCTACATTAGACACTGTATAGCTCATTATTCCCATCCATAAGAAATAGTAAGTTGAAAACATCTGCTTCTGAAAAGCAGATGATGCATACATTTTACCAGTCACTTTAATCATATTTTATATTTCTATATGGTCATCAGAAGCTGACACAAGATAAAAATATCGAACCAATAAATGTCACCCCCAAGGCCTTCTCTCACAGTTACATAATATGAGTCATGTGTTCCATTAATAACTGCTGCTGAACAATTTGTGCAATCTACTAATTCAATAGAATCTTTCTTTCTCATAGTACTTTTGATAATTATTCAATAATTTTTTATACCCAGTATTGAACATATGTTAAATCTTTATGTGAATGTTGATCCCAAATTGTTGTGCAAGTGAAAATTAAATGGAAAGTTTAAGATAGCAGAAAGTCCTCAAGTCGTGTGCACATTTGGCATGAAGAGATTGCTCAGAGATTAAGAGCACTGGCGCTCTTGCTGATGACCTAGGTTTGAGTCTCAGCATCCATATTGTGGCTAACAACATTCCATAGCTCCAGTTGCAGGCATTGCATAATACATGTGTGCCTACCCACACGCAAGCAATATGCTCATACACATAAAATTAAAGGAATAAAACTAAATTAAAAAAGACTTGTTTACATCGAGTGGGAAGATAACACAAATGTCCAGTAAATGAAGCATCAAATAAATAAATAAATCTCAACTATATTTCTTTTATTCTGTGGACAACATTTACATCAACATAGTAAAATAAATGTCTCCATTAATAGAATTTGAATCTTTTAATTATGCAATATATATTTATAATGTTTGGAGTATTGGGTTAAGAGGCAAGAGAACACTTGTTTTCAAACCTTTTGTCTGTCAGCATGTAAATGATCCTTATATGCTTCTGAATAACTACATCTTCAAGTAATAAAAGAATATTTAAAATTATTTTGAGACTCTATAGGAATAGTTTGTTAAAATGACTATGGACAATAAAATTTCATTTACATGTGCTACATTATAAGAAAATAATGTATAAAGAAGTTCTAGAAAACTGAAAAATAACTTTATGGATATTATTAATTTCCAATATGGTCTTTCTACCATGCATTCCTGTACTGTACTTTCCTGTGTGTGTTTTTTACATGGCACATTGTGGGAATAAATGGGTGTACCCACACAAATGCTTGAAAAATACTAAGTGCTTGGATAACTGTAGAATTGATGACTATAATTCGTAATAGGGACCAACCATTCAGAAAAGAATAACTAATTTATACACTGCTTCATTATTTTTCCAGGTGCTATGTTAGAGAGGTGATAAATAATTACCTGATTCATTACATTATATAGGTTTCAGACTTGGGATGAAGTAAGACATAATAATCACATATTTAGAAATAAAAGTAGGGGGCTGCTGGGAAGCCACTTGGGCAAGCATCTGCCACAGGTAGGGGGTTGAGCCTCTGGGCGAGACCGCCCTATGTCATTCTTTGGCGCTGGGGCCAGAGGGTCCGGGGCTAGTGGTCTGCACCTTTGTGCGGGCTGCTGGGAAGCCACTTGGGCAAGCATCTGCCGCAGGTAGGGGGTTGAGCCTCTGGGCGAGACCGCCCTATGTCATTCTTTGGCGCCGGGGCCAGAGGGTCCGGGGCTAGTGGTCTGCACCATTGTGCGGGCCACTGGGAAGCCACTTGGGCAAGCATCTGCCGCAGGTAGGGGGTTGAGTCTCTGGGCGAGACCGTCCTATGTCATTCTTTGGCGCCGGGGCCAGAGGGTCCAGGGCTAGTGGTCTGCACCTTGGTGCAGGCTGCTGGGGTGCGGGCTAGGTCATGCATATCCCCCACCCCGAGATTGGTGAGAATCCAAGTGGACCTTTTCTTGGAGAACATTCAGAACAAGAAGAGAAGAGTGGTTTACAAAATTTGAAAACTAGACAAGTCAATACTCCATAAACAAGGAGGAGGAAAGGGGGGGAAGGCATCTGAAGGAGGAAAGTAAAACCATCCCCTAACATAGTGGAAAGGTATTTGTGATCTGAACCACAAAAGGGAAGCCCACATGCCAGGAACATGACGAAGGGACAACATGGGAAAGGCACAGGATAATCCTGAACCAAGCTCTACCAAACATGTAGGAGATAGCTACAATGGGAACCCCTTGGAGGAGAACCAAGGAACAGATCTTAGAGGAATAATTGCAGATCTATGCAGAGAAATTAAAGAACATAAAGAGGAATTCAGAGAACTAAAGAGAGAGAATGAAAAACTCAAAAAGGACCTAGAGGGATACAATGACAAACATCAGAAAGAACTAAAGGAACAGATTGACAAACTCCGGAAAGAACTAGAGGGAGAAAAAAATAAAGAATATAGAGAACTAAAGAGAGAGAATGAAAAACTCAAAAAGGACCTAGAGGGATACAATGACAAACTTCAGAAAGAAC
>VZQC01014220.1:131321-145073 GCA_009823505.1 Rhizomys pruinosus | reverse complement strand
CACAGGTGGATGAGAATCAAAACAGTCCACTCTCTCTGGAGCTGTTGTCTGGGACTCTGGTCAATTCTGGCTGTTTCCTTTCATGGGCTGACAGTTTGTCCAGGAATAACCTTTTGATCCTACTAATGAAGCCCAAGCAATTAGATATATAGGTATTTAAACAGCACTAATAGTTATGGTAGGTTACTTTGGTATAGACACATATGTTTGGATGGTATGTTAATCCATGAATTATAATTTTTTTCCTGTTAAATATGACAGGGTCTTACTGTGGCTTATAGCATCTCCTAACCTGTAGAGGATGTAAGCTTGTGGCACCAGCCATGGGTTATTCTTACAAGGAGAGAGCCAATAGCCAAATAGATTTGGGATATACAGGCATATGGCTGCCTCTGCTGCACAGTATGTCCAAGCAGGTGATGTGTAGCTGGTGCTGATGGTGGAGTCTTGCTTGACTCAAGGAGACCCGTATTTGCTTTATTGGTTTAGTGGCCTTTGATAACACTCTCTGGTATTCCAGAGGCCAACTGTACAGTTGCATATGTGGTCTCAATACTTCTTTCCCATGTTAACGTCATGTCTTCAGCAGCAGGGCCTTATTGCCTCTCTTCTTGCAGGTATCCCAGTTTAGAGGCAAGCAGCATTTATCTTTTGTGGGGGCTTCGATCCGCTGGCCAACATCTCCTTGGTAGAATAATCCATTGCTGATATCAGAGCTCCTGTATTAATATATTTTGCTTAAGTGCATAGCTTAAGGACTTTAGTATTATATTTGGTTCTGAATACAGAATAATCCTTTTCACAGTTCCTATGTCTATTAGTCAATTAAAGAAGGCAGTTTTACCCATTTTATAAGAGATTACCTCTCTAATAGTTGTCTCCAACATTCTCTGATAAAAACGGTAATGCATCTGAGTTAAATGGCGATATAAATCACTGTTGTCCAGATTTGTTTTACTTAAAACCTGTAGAACAATAACTTTGGGATTGGCACATACAAATGTTCTCTATATGGGGCTGGAGAGATGGCCTAGCGGTTAAGAGCTCCAACCACTCTTGCAGAGGTCCCGGGTTCGATCCCCAGCATCCACATTGCGGCCGAGAACCATCTGAAACTCCAATTCCAGGAGAACTCCAGTTTCAGGGGAATCCTACACCCTCTTCTGACCACCAAGGCATTGCATGACACGGGTGCATAGACTTGCATGCAGACAGTACATTCATACACATACAGAAATAAATAAATAAATAATAAATAAATTAAAAAATGTTCTCTACAATTTATCTGTTATACAGTATCACCTTGTAGCATTCTCTTTCACCTATAAGATGATTTAACGTAGGACTGGAGAGATGGCCTAGCAGTTAAGAACACCGACGCTCTTGCAGAGGACCCGGGTTCAATCCCCAGCACCCACATGGCGGCTAAAAACTGTCTGTAACTCCAATCCCAGGAGAACTCCAGTTCCAGGGGAATCCGAGACCCTCTTCTGACCTCCACGGCCTTGCAAGACACGGGTGCACAGACCTGCATGCAGACAGTACATTCATACACAAACAAAGATAAATAATGATAAAAAAATTTTTTAAATATTAAAAAAGATGATTTAATGTAAAAATTATGTTTGCTTCACAAGTTAATCATATATAGTCACCCAAAACAGCATGGGTTAATTTGATGAAATCTGTGCCTTGATTCCATCCTATAGGTATGGATAATACAACTGTCTTCTGGAGACTCATGGGTTAAAAGAAAAAAAAAGGAGGGATACAGATAGAGATGAAACCTTTTCATCAAAAACCTTGCAATTCAAATCTTAAAACTAACTACGGGAAAAGATTTGTATGTTCCAACAGGTCAAAATGTCACCAACTTAATGGCTGAGAAAGAAAAGATACAGCTTTGCATTGAGTAGGATGTACCAGAAAATGCCAAGTGAAAGGTTGAACCATCTGAGCATTGAAAGGAAGAAAAGCCTCAGATTGCTGCAAACATCGAACCCCTCTGTGGATCCTACTTGTAACACCTATTTATAATGAGTCCTAATGAAACTTACCTTCTAGGTGCTGCAAAAGTTTTAATATGAGAGACTTTCTTGCCTCCTCACTGTAGAACAAGGAGAAATATGATGATGATGAGGTCGTTCTCCAACTGTAAATTGGGGAAATGATGATTCTGTAGGGATATTGCATAGTTCCCTGAAAAATAATTAGAATTATTCCAGGAAATATCATGTAAAAGGAGAAAATACACTGAAGCCTTGGAACAAGATGAGAAAACTTCTCCCCGGAAAAGATTTATCTTCATAGTTGTAATAAATTATATCTTAGGTAAATCTATATGTGTGCATTTCCTGGCTTTTGTTTCATTATTTCTTTTATATAAGCAAGACAGAGAATCTAAGAATTTCTCTCTTTCTAGTTCTGGTAAAGACAGCAATCATGCGTATATATATATATTTTTTTACTTATTCCTCTTATCTTTCACTTTTTCTGTAAAACAGGGAGCAAGAACTGAGATTGTTATAACATTTCTGTTGATCTTGAAAACATATGTCATTCTTGTGAGGCAATTGAAAAAATTTTGAAGTGAGGCTTTGGCACTACCTGTGTGATATCTCCTAAGAATTGTTGTTCAGGTTTGTTCGTGAGATATCCAAAGCAATATCTACTATTATTATTGCACTTAGTTTCCTACTACAACTTGATGCTAACATGCTGTTTTTGAAAACACCAAACACTTTCGTCATAGGATTGGTGAAACCATGTTGGTACTGGCCTGGAAGTGTCTTCCCTGATGGCTAGTTTTCACAGAACTACAAGGTGTTATAATGCCTGCTCAGGTGAAAAACCATGTCATCAACAATCTTAACCACCTGTGAGCCTTGTGAATAACAATAATGACTAACATGGCAAAATATGACAAAGGGTAAAATAGTGACATAAATATAATAGAGTAAGCAATCACTCTCTCTGGTAGGATTTAAGGCCCACTCCTCAGGAGGAAAGACACATGTGGTACAACAAATATGGCCAAGAATCCGTGGTGGAGGAGCTCACAGGCACAAGTGTGAACATAGTACAATTATTGGGAAAAGTGGGCATAATGTCATACTACCCTATAAATTCATATTTCTCTATCCATAGATCACTGCAGCACTCATATCTCATCACAGAAGTTTCTTTGTATGGTGGACAGTGGTTAATTTGGAAACTCCCAATGGATCAGAGCGCAGAGAAGAAATATCAGTGGAGCCCTCAGCCACAAATTTTTCTTTTACTTCAACTCCCTTTCCTCCAAGAAACAGGAACCATCCTGAAAGAGGGAACAAAAAATGCTAAGAGCCATAGTTTAGAGAGGACAGGAGTAAAACAATGACTTCTGGTCATGATAAGTTGTAGTCAATCCCCCAGGCCTGCTGGGGAATTTGGGGGTCTCACTGAAGGAATGGGATGTGAGGCACACAGTCAAAACACAGACCCTGGGAATCGGTGAACGCAGACAGAGGGCAAGCTGTCTTGGACTTGTTTATTGGCATCATTCCTGCTTGTGATTGACCCAGGTCTGTAATGCTGCTTGTATGGTTTCACCTGCCTAGGACA
Source organism: Rhizomys pruinosus (assembly GCA_009823505.1). NCBI lineage: Eukaryota > Metazoa > Chordata > Mammalia > Rodentia > Spalacidae > Rhizomys > Rhizomys pruinosus. The sequence goes on along the minus strand of VZQC01014220.1, from coordinate 141,470 downwards.
GGTTAGGTTGATGAGGGACAAGCTCTGCACATGCATAATTCTCAGCATACTGGGTATATTACATCTCCACCATTTGTATTTAATTTTGCGTGAGGAGTGGTCCAATGGGAGCTCGGTGCTATGCGCGAACCTTGTTGACCTCACCTCTGGCATAACAACATTTGACTGCATCTGTCTTAGATTTCCCTGGTTTTGCAGAGTCTTACACATCTATGACTGGCCAGCAACCAAGGGAAGAGGCAAGGAGTGGTACCAAGGAGGGGAGAGACAAGCTCATTCCCATGAATGGTGAATGGATGAGAGCCAGATGCAAATCACCTCATTGGGAGGGGTGCATGTAGAGTCCCTATTGACCATTGCTGAGAGGACCTGGGCCATTGTTTTGTTGACCTGGCATTGGCTGCAGGCAAAGTGAAACAGATGCTTGAAGAGAAAAAGGCAGAGTAGGGCCAGGAGGCAGAAAATGCCCTAGGTGACCAATGTAGCAGGATCAAAATTGGACTTTAGCTTAGACCACACCTGTGAAACAAAGCTAGTATCAAAGGCTATGACCTCAGGGAAGGTAAAGTTAGGGAGACAACTTGAGAAACAAGGGTCAAGGTGTAGTCAATAAACTGTTGAGAAAAGGGGTCTTTAATAATGTCACCAAGTTCATCATGTAGACGTGTAATATTGAGGACTTGGTAGGGGGTCAGGCAGAATGGGGAAAACCTGGGGTTGCAACTCATCTCTCCCTTTCATTATGTGGCCTTCAAATCCTTGAAGGAAGCTCACAAGAGTGAACCAAAGTTGGTGTTTCTAAGATAGAATGATTTCTGATAAGGGGGTTGTATTGGGTCCTTAGCACCATGATTTTAATGGAATTTACCTACTGGTCAATAAACCTGACAAATGAGTTAAGGATGTATGAGCCAGATGTCAGAGCAACCAGAAGTCAAATGGAAGATCCAGGAAGTCCTCAGCTCTGAGCTTGAGAAAGAAACTGACTCCTTGGAGGGGGGGTCTTGACCCTAAACTGCCTAGCCAATTTTTAGCTCCTAGTTTTATCACATTACCCTCTGATGAGGTTACCCCATTTGCCAAGAGGGAATCAGGGCGCTGACCACTCTGACTACTTCCATGCTGAAAAGGGGCATAGGAGGTGAAGACTGGAGTACTTCTCCTCAGTGGATCTATCTAAAAGACCCCAAAAGGTATAGTTACAGATAGAAAAAAATCCTTGACTAGTGCCTGTGAAGGCGAGAGTAGCCAGGTACATTTTCTAGGCAGAGAACCAAGAGAGGAACAGGGTGAATTAAAAAAAAAAAAAAAAAAAAAAAAAAACTTAAAATTTCGTTAGACTTTCTGAGCCAGGGTTTCTGATGCATCCATTGTTGGGCTTCTTCTTTTGTTAATTTACCCATGTGGTGTCTGGACTCAGCATCTGCTTTCCAGGAAATTTCAATAGTCACGGTGGTTGTGAGTTTATCCTTAGGTAGTTGCTCAAATAGAGAGAAGAAACTTTGTTATTTGGTTACAACAAATCACAAATGACTTTAAATGACTTAAAATCTACTGTTTGGAGGCACAATCTTTCAGACTTTAAAGGAAATATAATGATTACTTATCTTTTGGTTATACTTTTCTCTTGGTCCATACAGTTAGCCCAGATTAACCAACATTTGTTTTCGGCAAAATTGGTATGGGCATTATGTATGGTGGTTATCCATACAGAAAGGCTAAGTTACACCAGCCTAACACTTTTAATTACTGTATAATATTCTAGATAAGGCTTGGACAAAAGTTCAAGCAGGCTTGTATAACACTGACTGGATGAGGGACTTAAAACCATACATTATGCAGGCATAACCCACAAGATTGAATTAAACAATTTCAGGCTTATTTTAAATGTAAAACTGTTCACTACAATTACTACAAATGGGAACAATCTTTTTTCTTTTTCAGACCCTTTATCCTGATTTATAGTTTTCCCAGAAAGACAGGAGTTGTAATACATACCAGAAGACAGGAAATAAACTGATAAGGATTACCAAACCCGTCCAGACTGTCTTCTTTTGGACTGCATGCAGTTGGTTCAGGAAGATAGAATCTAGCCTTTTGAGATAAATTATCTGGTTGGTCAAAGGAAATATCAAAAGCAACTCTTGCAAAAAACATAAAGTACATTTTTCAGAAGCCATAGGTAACCCACCATTTGCCTGTGCCCATTTAATCCAAACCTGTAACAGGGAGTCAGGTTCAAGCCAGGAGAGGTCTGAAAATTAACAACTCTGTATATTCCCAATCCTATTCAGGCCACTAGTAAACTAGCTTGAGTGTTTATATCAATTTAATTTAATACAGGTAACTTACCATTTTTCTATACATTGAAGTGCCAAGTGATATGCATATATATTTTGATTTTTAAACTAGTTGACTGAACCTTACAAATTTAAGTTTATTTATATAGTGTACTTTTTGCCTGTGACAACAAACCTCCTCAGATTTTTATCACTAGCATAGACTTTTACATCATCTTCACTGTGCTGGATAGCTTTAGTGTCAACTTGACACACCTGGGTTGAGGGAGCCTCAACTGGGGGATTGGCTCCATTGGACAGGCCTGTGGCCACATCTGTGGAATATTGTCTTGATGGTCGAGCAGTGTGGGAGGGCCCAGCCCACAGTGAACAGTGCCACCCTGGGCAGGTTGTTGTGTACTGTATAAGAGGGCTGGCTGGGCATGAGCCAGGGGAGCAAGCCAGTGAACAGCATTCCTCCATGGCCTGTGCTTCAGCTACTGCCTCTAGGTTCCTACCCTGAGTTCCTGCCTTGAGCTCCCTAAGTGATGAACTGTGACCCAGGAGATGTAAGCTGAATAAACCCTTTCCTCCCCAAGTTGGTGTCGGTTAGAGAGTTTTGTCACATCATTGGAAAACAAACTAGAACATTCACATAAATCCTTACTAAAAATATCCTTTTAACATTTTTTTTCATTTTTATATCCCTTTTTCATACCATGAGACATGGCATTCATAAGCAGATTAACCCTTAATTGTGGATTTACTAAGTAATTAATACTTATTTTCCATGTAATGAGATGGGACAGTTATTTCAAATACACGAGTATAACCTGTGAGATGTTCATGCCAGCTTGGGAGCAGGTTTTGAATGACCAATTTTCTTTGAGTGTTTAGAGGTACTTTACCTAGACCTGACAAATGTCCCCACATGTGTAGCATACATAAACAAATTGTACCCTAGAACAGAAGTGATTATTGCTTAAAATGAATTTAAAATATAAGGACCAAGGACCATAGTGTAATTTAGCAGTTTTAGCTCACATGACAGTTTACTTGTGAATCAACTTGATATCAAGTAAATCATTAGCATTAGATACAGGCCTATTCATTCAAAGCTCCATAAAACAAATGTTTAAGGAGTTTCAAGCCCAAAATTTCAGCACCATGATGAAAACTCTAAATTACAGTTCCAAACTTAAATCAGAGTAAAATATGACTCTTGTGTTTATAACAGTCAACATAACAACACTTTAGTCTTCACAATTTATACAGTAATGAGATCATATAGCTGTGAGGTAAATTTTTCTATTTTTAATTTAAGATTAAGTTGGGTCAGTTATTTGTTTCTTAGAAATTCTACAGTAATGATCTGTACACCTAAATACCTTGGCTGTGCTAGGATTAAAGCCATGCTAGGATTAAAGCTGTGGCCAACCACACCTGGCTGGGGGACTAAAATCATGGAGTGAAGTACAGTTTTCATGAATTTGATTCACCCAGTTCTCTGAGACCAACTCCTCCTTGACAAAAACACACAGTCTGCCAGCCAGATCAGCAAGGAGAGCACAGACCAAGTGTGTTCCCTTTTCCTCCCATAGAGAAAAAGGGATGGAGGGAAAGAGGCTCAAAAATTCTTGTAGAAACCTAAAAGAGCCCAAGGCTGTTCCAGACTGCCCTCCCTCACTCATTGGAGGCAATAGCCTATAATGCACCCCTGGAAGCCATGCAGTACCTCCACTGATCCAGGTGCCAGAACCCACAATTGGTCTTTACCAGAGACAGAAATGTTGCCACGTGGGCAATCCAGAGAGTGCTCTAATGCCATGCCAGAACAGGATTCTTGACTAACTGCTGATGTAAATTTTACTAGCTAGTAAGAAGCAGATAATCTCTGGTCCTTTGAGATAGCAGATGGATGGAGAAAACTCACCAAAGCAGACCTGATGGGCTGACCTTGAGCTCACAAAGAACTGCCTGCCTCAAAGGTGAGAATTCATTCCCAGTCCGGAAAGCTAATTAATGTTAATCAGGGATACATCCACCCAGAGAATCTGGACTGCATAGGTCTCAAAAAAATAGGTAATTACAAAGCACACAAGTTACCTCACACAATCCCTTTTGAAAGCAGACACAAATAAAATTTTAGGCCTTTAAATGCATTTTTAAATATCAATTTTTAAGGTTTGCACGTGCATATCTAGTCTGGCATGCCAAAATGAATGATTCTGTACACTTTAATTTTTTATATATTTTTTTAAATTTTATTTATTTTTTATGTGTATGAACTGTCTGAATGTGGGTTCATGCACCCGTGTCATGCAATGCCATGGAGGTCAGAAGAGGGTGTCAGATTCCCCTGGAACTGGAGTTAAAGACGGTTCTCAGCCGCCGTGTGGGTGCTGGGGATCGAACCTGGGTCCTCTGCCAGAGCAGTCGGAGCTGTTAACCGCTAGTCCATTTCTCCAGCCCCAGATTCTGTGCAATTTAAAGGATTGAAACTTGAAGTGGCCACTTTGTTTGACAAAACCAGCAGGAGACAATTATAATTACAGATTTACAAACACACATAAAAACTTAGATGCATGCTTAGACACACACGGAAGATTAGTTACCATAAACACAAGACATAGTCAGAATAAGAGAGGAAACACTGTGAGCACTGAGCCAAGGCCCTGTCGGTCCAGGAAACAAAAATCCAGAACCCTTGTCTGGATTCCAAATCACTAAGGTGAACCCCATGTTCCCTCTTTACCAGTGGAGACTTAAGGTGAACCCTTGTCCATGCTCAAGGAGCAATACTGTGTCCAGTTTCTCCTAACCGATCACCCCAGACCAGAAACTTGAGTTTAAACAAAACCAAAATGAAAGTAAACAGAAAAAAAAAGAATTGAGCTTTTTTTTTTTTACCCAAATGACACAGCCAGCTGTGTCTGTAGTCCCTCCAGTGGGAGAGAACTTCTTGAGCCCCCCTCCGAGGGTATATTGGTGGGGGGGGGGCGAATGAGTATCCCTAGTGGGGGCAGCTGAAGGAACTTTGGGGGTGTGGGGATGGGGTAAACCTTCCTCATCTTGGTGAAATCAGGGACACAGGGCAGGGCCAACTTCTCCTCGGTTTTCTTGTGGCAGACTGAGTTACACTCACGCAGAACATCCTCTGCTGAGGCACCTTTAAGGTTTACAATGATAGTGAGGAGAGGTAATGCAAATGGCCTCCTCCCAAACTAATCCAAGTCCCAGGATTTCATTTTAAGGCCATGTGTCTGGAGAAGTGGGGCAGCCATCCTTGGCTCCCGAATGTGGGGAGAAATATTATCCATGAGGGCAGGAAATGGTAAGGAAGGAGAGGGGCCTGTAGGGAGAGAGGGTGGGGGCCGGGTGATCACTCTAGTGCACGGCCAAAAGAGCAAAGGACACAGAATGGGTCCTACTCACCAATTAAGGAAGGGGGTGCCTTGTCAGCACCACGGGTGGAAAAACCATGTGGGTGCCAGATATAGTCAATCCCCTAGGCCTGTTGGGGAATTTTGGGGTCTGACCGAAGGAATGGGGGTGAAAGGTACAGAGTCAAAACAGACCCTGGGAGTTGGGTGAATGCAGACAGAGGGTGAGCTCTCTCGGACTCGTTTATTGGGGACAGGGTTAGGGGTTATGTACTGTTCTCATTCCTGCTTGTGATTGGCCTGTATCTGCAATGCTGCTTGTATGGTCTCACCTGCCTAGGGCAAGTTAGGTTAATGCGGGACAAGCTCTGCACATGCGTAATTCTCAGCATACTGGCTATACTACTATAGGGCAGCTGTAGGGATTAATTTACAAAGAGTTGAGTTTACATGCACTAGACTTCATGTTATTAATCAGATGGCATTCCAGCATGCAAGGCGTAGGGGCTCATATACCATCAATACTAATTGAGGAGCTATTAACAGTTGGTGTTTTCTAATCAGTTTTCTTTAAGGGTGTGGAACCAAATGAGAGAGTACTGTACCATATGATAGCATTACATGCATGAATATATGAACTTTATAAATTGAACTAAGTCAGTTGGTGAAAATAAAAGAGTATATGAACCTTTGAGTGGGTGACAAAGTGGGGGCAGATCTGAGAAGAGTTGGAGCAGAGTATAACCAAAACACATTGTAAGAAATCCTCAAAAAATTATTGAAAACATACATTGTAAAAGTAGCTCTTAGTAGAAAGTAGTTTCCTCCCTGTGGATCTGTGCTTACGAGAGCCATTGACACTCTCCTTCCCATTATATTTACATCCTATCCTCCATCAGGTAAGTTACCTCCCTTTCTAAAAACACCTGCTACTATACTGCATTTCCCAACATCCATAAGTGATATGTCAAATTTTATGGGTTAAAGTCTCAACCACTATAGATTAAAATAAATCTAATCTTCACTAAATGTATTATGTTAGGTACTTTTTGGAAGAGATCAAAAGCTCACTTGTATACCTGCTTAATTTGAAGGTGAGAGAGGAAAAATTTATGAGATTAAATTTAGAGAGAAATATTTTCAAATGATTATTGTAATGATTAATATTTATATTTATTCTTAGAATTGTTTTATTTTTTCTTTATTTATTTTTTTTCATTTTTTAACAATAAGTAATAATTTATGAGTACAAGCATCCTTCATGTAAAACCAATTTGCAAGCAGCTGTTCCCAAACCCACACAGACCAAGGGTCCCACCATCCAACTGGGGGGGCTTGTATGTACAATCAAGTTTATCAAATAAGTGTCCAGTTTATATTGCTGTGGTTTCACCATTCACCCCAATCACAGCCCTTACATTCTACCATGCCTCCTCTTCTGCAGATTGTTCCCTAGGCTTAGAAAAGGGGCACAGGTGGATGAGAGGTAAAACAGTCTACTTTCTCTGGAGCTGTCATTTTGGACTCTGGTCAACTCTGGCTTTTTCCTTTCATGGGCTGACAGTCTGTCCAGGAATAACCCTTCAGTCCTACTAATGAAGCACAAGCAATTAGATATGCAGGTATTTAAACAGTACTAATTATTATGGTAGGTTACTTTGGTATAGACAGAGATGTTTGGATGGTATGTTAATCCATGAATTACATTTTCTGTAAAATATGACAGGGTCTTACTGTGGCTTATATCATCTCCTAACCACTAGAGGATGTTAGCTTGTGGCATCAGCTGTGGGTTATTCCTCCAAGGAGAGAGCTAATAACCAATTAGATTTGGGATATACAGACATATGGCTGCCACTGCTGCACAGTATTTCCAGTTAGGAGGTGTAGCTGATGCTGACGGAGGAGTCATGCTTGAATCAAGGAGACCTCTATTTGCTTTATTGGTTAAGTGGCCTTTGGTAACACTCTCTGGTATTCCAAAGACGAACTGTACACTTGCAAAGTGCGGTCTCAATACATCTTTCCCATGCTTACATCAGGTCGTCAACAGCAGGGCCTTATCGCCTCTCTTCTTTCAGGTATCCCAGTTTACAGGCAAGAAGCGTTTACCTTTTTGTGGGGCTTGGATACTCTAGCCAACATCTCCTTGGTAGAATAATCCATTGCTGATATCAGAGCTCTCCTGAGTTAATATATTTTGCTTACATGCACAGCTTAAGGAGACTTTAGTATTATATTTGATTCTGAATACAGAGTAATCCTTTTCACAGTTCCTATGTCTATTAGTCAATTAAAGAAGGCAGTTTTACTGGTTTTATAAGAGATTAACTCTATAACAGTCGACTCCAATTTACAGTTAGAGAATGACCTCATCATCATCATATTCCTCCTTGTTCTATGAAGGGGAGGTAAGAAAGTCTCTCGTATTAAAATTTTGTGGCACCTAAAAGGTAAGTTTTGTTAGAACTCTGTGATGATTAATCCTGGGTGTCAACTTGAAAGGACTAAAGAAAAATAAGAGAAAAAGGATCTTGGGATTGGACTACCTCATCTCAAATGGCCCACAAAACATTTGGGCATTACCTTCTGCCAGCAGGCAGTATTAAAGGTCATGGCAGAGGGATCTAGTCCCATTATTTTCCTGCAGTGGCTTGCCTCTTTCTCACTGGTGAGTTTGTCTTGCTGCTGTGATCAACCCTTCTGAACACAGCGTTTACTGAGACTGGCAAATATTCTGGAATCTGTCGGGCGTTCATCACCAGATTGGGACTACTGAGACATCCAGCCTTGTGGACTGAGCAGTTCCCTGGATTCTCAGCCTCTCCAGTGAGGCACAGCTACTATTGGACTCCTTAAACTCTGTCATGTGAGCAAATCAATAAATTGTATATAGCTATATATTCGTCCTCTTGCATCTGTTTCTTTACAGAACCCTGACTAATACAGATTTTGTTAACAGAAGTGGTTCTAGAGAAACAGAATTGAAAGGATGAAGTTCTTTATTGGGCTTGGTAGTGTCTTGAGCCAACTCTCCAACTCAATGAAGCCTAGAGTTACTTAAGGCTCTCTTGTTGTCATGAAGAGGAATGATAATCGTGAGTGCAGACTATTTGATATAATTATGAAGATAGATCCATTTGACTCAACTAACTCACATGTTGTGAGGGGAAAAGAGTTTAGTGACTCTATTTAAAAAAAACGTTTGAGAAATTGTGGAAAAATAAGGAAAACTCAAAAAGGACCTAGAGGGATACAATGACAAACTTCGGAAAGAAATAAAGGAACAGACCAACAAACTCCAGAAAGAACTAGAGGGAGAAAGAAACAAACTCCGAAAGGAAGTAGAAACACTGAAAAAGGAAGCCAACCAACGAAGTAAGGAGCACCAAGAAGAGATTGAGAAGCCCCAAGAAGAGAATGAGAAGCTCAAAAAGGAAATGGAAGTACTAAAGAAAGCACAGGATGAAACGAAAAAGGAATTAGAACACTCATTCAATCAAGAAGAAGGGAAAGGAAAAAGCCTCAGAAGTAGAATGGAGGAAGCAGAACAAAGAATATCAGATCTGGAAGATAACACAGAGCAATTAAAAAGCTCAAATAAAGATTATGAAAAATTTAAAAATACACAAAAGTGGAACAACCAGGAAATATGGGACACTATGAAAAGATCAAACCTCCGCATCATAGGAATAGAGGAAGGAGAAGAATCTCAAGAGAATAGTATTGATCAGATCTTCAACAGAATAATAGATGAAAATTTCCCCAAACTAAAAATAGACAAGCCCATACAAATACAAGAAGCACATAGGACCCCAAATAGACAAGATCAGAAAAGAAACACCCCACGCCATATCATAGTTAAAATGCTAGATGCCCAAAACAAAGACAAAATTCTGAGGGCCACAAAAGAAAAACAAGTCACATACAAAGGGAAACCCATCAGAATTACAACTGACTTCTCGCCTCAAACCATGAAAGCAAGAAGAACATGGAGCAAAGCATTCCCTGTGTTAAGGGACTATGGATGCCAACCCAGAATACTTTACCCAGCAAAAATGTCGACTATACTTGAAGGAGAGAGAAAAATCTTCCATGACATAAACAAGATGATGGAATACATGTCTGGAAAACCAACTCTTCATAAAATACTTGAAGCAATTCAAAGGGCAGAAGAGAGGAGCAACAATCCTCAAACACCTAGGAAAAGAAACTAACAAAAACATAACCATAGGAGCAAAATCAAAGGCTAGAAGTCCAAATGGATAATAAAGTGAAAGGAAGCAACATCCATCTTTCAATTGTAACCTTAAATATTAATGGGCTAAACTCCCCAATCAAAAGGCATAGACTGGGAGAATGGATTAGGAAACAAAACCCATCTATATGCTGTCTACAAGAAACCCATCTCAATTTCAAGGATAGGCACCAACTTAAGGTGAAGGGATGGAAGAAAGTATTCCAAGCAAATGGTACCAAAAAGAAAG
>VZQC01014220.1:113534-130035 GCA_009823505.1 Rhizomys pruinosus | reverse complement strand
ATAACCCATGGCTGATGCCACAAGCTTACATCCTCTACAGGTTAGGAGATGTTATAAGCCACAGTAAGACCCTGTCATATTTAACAGGAAAAAATATAATTCATGGATTAATATATCATCCAAACATATGTGTCTATACCAAAGTAACCTACCATAACTATTAGTGCTCTTTAAATACCTATATATCTAGTTGCTTGTGCTTCATTAGTAGTATCGAAAGGATATTCCTGGACAAACTGTCAGCCCATGAAAGGAAACATCCAGAATTAACCAGAGGCCAAGACAACAGCTCCAGATAGAGTGGACTGTTTTGCTTCTCATCCACCTGTGTCCTTTTTCTAAACCTAGGGAACAATCTGCAGAAGAGGGGGCATGATAGAATGTAAAGGCTGCGATTGGGGTGAATGGTGAAACTACAGCAATGTAGTCTGGAGACTCATTTGATCAACTTGATTGAACATACAACCCCTCACCTCCCGCTGGATGGTGGGGCTGTGGGTGTTTGGGCACAACAGCCTGCAAATTGGTTTTACATGAAGGATGCTTGTACTCATGGATTATCAGTTATAGCTAAAAAATGAAAAAAAAACTGAGAGAAAGATGCAGGTCAGTTATGTCAGAATGCATGATCTGGGATGGGGTGTGGGTGGGGGGGGAAGGGAAAGGGAAATATGCCTGAACTGAATTGGAAAATGATGTATGAAATGCACAAAGCATCAGTTAAAAAAATAAGGAAAATAATGATGTTGCCTGGTTGCTCCTAGCATCTCTGGATAAAGAGAGGAAAATAAGCAGCTCAGTGATAAAATTAACTGGCTCCAGATTTGAAACAACAGTTTAAAAGATTTGAAGTGTGCTCTGGAAGAGCATCTTCCCTCCAGCAGCCAAAGAGCTAAAGCAGCTGAAAATCAAGCTGGAGCCCTTATTATATATTTGGCTGATTTACAACGTAAATTTAATTCCCAGCCATGAAGATTGTCAGCAATCAAAATGAGAGCACTGGTGGGGAAAGGGTGGAACCCCTAAGCTTGGGATGGAGATATGTGGGAGAAACCCGATGATGAGGATTTTGAACCCTCAGATTCTGAGTGATTTTCTGTATCTGAGAAATTAATCTCCCCACCCACAGCAGAGAATCTACACCCTGCAGATGCCCCCCCACCCGTGCCTGAGGAAACTAATCTCCCCCTCCAAGTGGGAGCTAATGTCACTCAGGGCCCAACAATTATTGCCTCTAGACCTATAACCAGAGTTAAGGCTAAGCAAGACCCTAAACGTGAGACAGAAAGTGTGGTCCCTGAGGAGGTGTGCTACACCACTAAAGAAATTTATGAGTTTGCCAATTCATTTCAGAAGAAACCTAACTAATATGTGTGGGAATAATTTAAATGGTGTGGGATAATGGTGGAAGGAATATAAAATTGGATCAGACTGAGTTTATCGATATGAGCCCACTGATTAGAGATTCTATGTTTAACATGGAAGCTCGAGCGGTTAAAAAAGGTGTTAAAAGCTTATTTGAGTGGTTGGCTGACATATTTATTAAAACATGACCTACTAACAGAGAGTTAGAGATGCCTGAAATTCCTTGTCTTAGTATTAATGCAGGGATTGAGAGTGTCAGGCATATGGGCATGCTCAAGTGGATTTGAAGTGTAAAACCACATTCTCCACAATGAGAGGACCCAGAGGACATGCCTTTCACTGAGTTTATAAGATGGAAAGTACTGAGAGAGACACCAGAATATTTGAAGAGCTTTGTTTTTGCTCTATTTCTTATGCCATATCTTACAGTTAGAGAAGTTGTTGCTTGCTTGTATAAATTAAATGTACACGTAATAGGTTTAATATGAACTCAGGGTAGGTGTCATGTGGCAGCACTGAACCGACAAAGGCCAGATGACTGTAGTTGTCATAGTTATCATAATGGGCAGCAAAGGCAAAACAATACCTATAATGGCACGACCTGAAATGATATTTGGATCTCGCTTATTAATCATGTTTTTCCCAGGAACCAAATACATAAGAAGCCTACTAAGTTTTTATTTGATCTGTATAAGCAGAAAAGCTCTAGAACAAATGACAGGAAGTCAACATTGGACTTCAGCAGTACTGACTCCCATACAGTTAACCAATTTCCAGACTTGAGACAATTCACATTAAGGGGTTCACCCAGAACCCCTTAAATGAAGTGGTGGCCGGGTTCTGATGAGGAAGGACTTTGTCACAATACCAAAGAGTTCTGCTGTTTGCCTGCCTCCTGTCCTTCCCCAGAGGGACCTGAGGCCTTTTAATAGGGTAACTGTACACTGGAGAAAAGGAAATAATCAGACTTTTCGAGGCCTACTGGGTACTGGTTCTGAGTTGATGCTGATCCCAGGAGACCTTAAAAAGCATTGTGGCCCCTCCAGAAAAAGTAGGAGCCTATGGAGGTCAGGTGATAAATGGAGTTTTTGCTGAAGTCCAACTCACGGTGGGTCTAGTGTGTCCTAGAACTCATCCTGTGGTTATTTCCCCAGTCCTAGAATACATAATTAGGATAGATATAATTAGAAATTGGCAGAATCCCCACATTGGTTCCCTGACCTGTGGAGTGAGGGCTATTATGGTTGGAAAGGCCAAATGGAAACCATTGGTGTTGCCTCTACCAGGGAAAATAGTGAACCAAAAACAGTATCGTAACCCTTGAGTGATTGCAGAGATTAGTGTCACCATTAAGGATTTGAAAGGTGCAGGGGTGTTGATTCCTACCACATCTCCATTTTAACTCTCCAATTTGGCCATGCAAAAGACAGATGGATCAATGAGAATGACAGTTGACTATCAAAAAAAAGTGACACCAATTGCAGCCCCTGTACCAGATATTCTGCTACTTGAGCGCCATTAACTGTTCTCCCTGGTACTGGTATGCAGGCTATTGATCTGGCCCGTGCTTTCTTCTCAATACTGGTTCATAAGAACCACCAGTAGCAATTTGCTTTCAGCTGGAAGGCCAACAGTATACCTTTACTGTCTACCTCAAGGGTATCTTAACTCTCCAGCCTTGTGCCCTAACTTAGTTATGAAGGGATCTTGATCGCTGACTCTTCCACAAAATCTCACACTGGTCCACTATATCGATGATGTTATGCTGATTGGACTCAGTGAACAGGAGGTAGAAGGTAGCAGCTATTTTAGACTTGTTGGTAAAGCATTGTGCATGAGAGGAGGTGAAATAAACCCAACTAAAATTCAAGGTCCATCTACCTCAGTGAAGCTTCTAGGGGTTCAGTGGTGTGGAGCCTGCAGAGACATTCCTTCTAAAATAATAAGTTTTGTTACACCTGCCCCCTCCCTCCACCAAGAAATAAGCATGACGTTTAGTGGGGCTTTTTGGATTCTGGAGGCAGCACATTCCTCATCTGGGTTTGTTAATATGACCCATATATCAGGTGACTCAGAAGGCAGCAAACTTTGAATGGGGCTTGGAACAGGAAAAGGCTCTTCAGCAGGTCCAGGCTGCACTGCAGGATGCTCTGCCTCTAGGGCCATATGATCCAGCAGACCCAATGGTGCTTGAGGTATCAGTGGCAGATATAGATGCCGTCTGGAGTCTGTGGCAGGCTCCCATAGGGGAATCATAGTGGAGGCCTTTGGGATTTTGGAGTAAGACTCTACCTTCATCTGCAAACAACTATTCTCCTTTTGAGAGACAGCTCTTAGCCTGCTATTGGGCCTTAGTGGAAACTGAGCGTTTGATGATGGGCCACCAAGTCACTTTGCGACCTGAGCTGCTGTGCTGGATAGCTTTAGTGTCAACTTGACACACCTGGGTTGGGGAAGCCTCACCTGGAGAATTGGCTCCATTGGATTGGCCTGTGGCCACATCTGTGGAGTATTGTCTTGATGGTCAAGCAGTGTGGGAGAGCCCGGCCCACAATGAGTGGTGCTACCCTGGGCAGGTTGTTGTATACTATATAAGAAGGCAGACTGGGCATGAGCCAAGGGAGCAAGCCAATGAACAGTACTCCTCCATGGCCTGTGCTTCAGCTCCTGCCTCCAGGTTCCTGCCCTGAGTTCTTGCCTTGGGCTCCCTGAGAACTGTAACCCCAGGAGATGTTAGCTGAATAAACCCTTTCCTACCCAAGTTGGTGTCAGTCAGAGTGTTTTTTCACAGCAATGGAAGACAAACTAGGACAGAAATTGGTACCAGAAGAGTGGGGCATTGCTGTGACAGACCTGACCTTGGTGTTTTGAGGAAGGTTTGTGGAAACGTTTGGAACTTTGGGCTAGAAAAATCATTGAATGCCTAAAGATTGTAGCTGTGGAGCTTGGGGCAGTTTTGCTGAAGGATTTGTAGAATAGGGAGGCCTGTCTTGTGAGGTTTATAGTTTCAAAGGGAAGCAGAGATCATCAGGGCTATTTAATCTGTGGGTTCTGGTCAGCTGGAGCTGAGGAATCAGCTGTAAGTAACAAGAGAACAGAACCTGAAGTGAAATATTTGTTGTACTGGGACAATTGATGCTGGTTAGCTGGGGCTGAAAAAAATCAGCTGTAAGTAACAAGAGACCACTATCTCTGTGGTGAAATCTTCTGGGAAGAATTTCTTCAGGGTCAGCACACAGAAGCTATGTTCCAGAAGGGGCCCTAGCCTCCATGTCAAGCCAGAAGCAGAACTTGGTAACGTGTAAGAGTCTCCTATATGGTTCTGGTGTTTAAATTCGAGGGGGTCACAGAGAGCAGCCAAGGCCAGGCACTATGAGAGGTCAGGAAAGACCATTGGTGGAAGTGCACCTCGATTGCAGTGAAGACCCCAAGATTGCAGGAGTCATGGAGAGAAGCTGAGGCTTTGCACCAGGAGAGGTCAGAAGAGACCTTTGGTGAAGGTGCTGCCTCAGTTTCAGTGGCGACCCCAGCTTTTTGGAGATGCCAGGACCATGGGATGACCACCAAGAGCAGCAGCAGGTGTGGAATGGAGTCGGCCTGGGCCTGTGAGATGAGCTGTGTGCCACGGTCGGCAGAGTCAGAGAGGGGGAGCTGCCAAAACCCTTTGGAGCCCAGAAGATCGTGAGTGAATCCCAGATGTCCAGCCTTGAGCTAATTTGCTGGACTTAGGTTTTGTTTGAGAGTGCCTGATTCTTCCCTATGAAATAAGACAGTACTTGTTTTGGATTTTACAGCAGCCCTCAGTTAAGAGACTTTTAAGAGACTGTGAACTTTTAAGTGTTTGGACATTTTAAGGACTGTGGGGCTTTTAAGGTTGTACTGTCTTAGGTTGTGATTAATGTTAATATCATACTATGGGGATAAGAGCTGGAAAGGTGGTGGTTTAATAGTGATGTGTTTTGTGTGTCAAGTTGACAAGGGGTCAATTGTGCTGGATAGCTTTAGTGTCAACTTG
This sequence comes from Rhizomys pruinosus, assembly GCA_009823505.1. Taxonomy (NCBI): domain Eukaryota; kingdom Metazoa; phylum Chordata; class Mammalia; order Rodentia; family Spalacidae; genus Rhizomys; species Rhizomys pruinosus. The sequence goes on along the minus strand of VZQC01014220.1, from coordinate 124,655 downwards.
ACACACCTGGGTTGGGAAAGCCTCAACTGGGGAATTGGCTCCATTGGATTGGCCTGTGGCCACATCTGTGGAGTATTGTCTTGATGGTCAAGCAGTGTAGGAGGGCCCGTCCCACAATGAGTGGTGCTACCCTGGGCAGGTTGTTGTGTACTGTATAAGAAGGCAGACTGGGCATGAGCCAAGGGAGCAAGCCAGTGAACAGTACTCCTCCATGGCCTGTGCTTCAGCTCCTGCCTCCAGGTTCCTGCCCTGAGTTCTTGCCTTGGGCTCCCTGAGAACTGTGACCCCAGGAGCTGTAAGTTGAATAAACCCTTTCCTCCCCAAGTTGGTGTCAGTCAGAGTGCTTTGTCACAGCAATGGAAGACAAACTAGGACAGCTGCCTATCATGAGCTGGGTGTTATCTGACCCACCATACACCTATGGCTTCATGGGGTTTGCCCTATGATCCATTGACTGAGGAACAGAAGACTAGGGCCTGGTTTACTGATGGTTCAGCGTGCTATGCAGCCACCACCCAGAGGTGGACAGCTGCACCATTGCAGCCTATTTCTGAAACAAACCTAAATGACACTGGTGAAGGAAAGTCTTCACAGTGGGCAGAATTTCGGGCAGTGCTCATGGTTGTGAATTTTGCCTGGAAGGATAAATGGCCAGAGTTTCGATTTTATACAGTTCATGGTTTGTAGCCAATGGTTTGGCTGGATAGTCAGGGACTTGGAAGGAGCATGACTGGAAAATTGGTGAGAAAGACATTTGTGGAAGAAGTATGTGGATAGAGCTCTCCGAATGGTCAAAGGATGTGAAGATACTTGTGTCTCATGTAAATGCTCATCATAAGATGATCTCAGGAGAGGATGAATTTAATAATCAAGTAGATCAGATGACTCGTTCTGTGGATAGTCAGCCTTTTTTCTCCAGCTATCCCTGTTTTTGCTCAATGGGCCCATGAACAAAGTGGTCATGGTGGCAGAGATGGAGGTTATGCATGGGCTCAACAGCATGGACTTCCACTCACCAAGGCTGATCTGGCTACATCTGCTGCCGAGTGTCAGATTTGCCAACAGCAGGGACCAACATTGAGCCAGTGATATATAGTAAAAATGTCCATTTGACCCAAATTAATATAGAGATTCAGTGTAATCCCAATCAAAATCCCCATGAGGTTTTTCACAGACTTGGAAAAAAAGTCCTTAAATTCATATGGAAAAACAAAAGACCCAAAATATCTAAAGAAACCCTGAGTGAAAAGTGCAATACTTGGGGGATTACATTACCAGACTTAAAGGAATATTACAGGTCTATAGTCATAAATATTACCTGGTACTGGAAAAAACCAAAAACAAACAAACCAAAAAACAAACAAAAAAACCCCACAATAAACATTATCATTGAACAACGGAACAAAATTGAAGATCCAAACTTAAGCTCATGTAATTTCACCCACCTCATATTTTACAAAGGAGCCAAAAAAGCTCAGTGGAGGAAAGATAGCATCTCCAGTAAATGCTTTTGGCAAAACCGGATCACCACTTGTAGAAGAACAAAATTAAACCCCTACCTCTCACCCTGTACAAAAATAAATTCCAAGTATATCAAAGATCTCAACCTGAAACCTGAATTATGAATATATATGCCCCAAACTCTGGTTCACCAAACTTTATAAAGACAATTCTCCAGGACCACAATTCACACACTAACCCCAGTACACTAATAGTACGGGACTTCAAAATCCCACTGAGTCCTTTGGACAGGTCAACAGGATAAAGAATAAACAGAGAGACATCTGATCCGAACAATATGATACACCAAATGGATGTCACAGACCTCTACCGAATATTCTGCCCTAATAGCAGAGAATACACTTTCTACTCAGCACCCCATGAAAAATTCTCCAAAATCGACCACATACTGGGACACAGAAGAAACCATCACAAATACGAAAAGATTGAAATAATTTCATGCATTCTATCAGACCACAGTGCAATAAAGTTCACTATCAACACCAGGATAAGCTCTAACATCTACAAGAACACATGGAGACTAAACAACACACTCTTGAATAATGAATGGGTCAAGGAATAGATAAAGAAAAAAATAAAAGTATTCCTGGAACTCAATGACAATGACAGTACAACACACCAAAACCTATGAGATACCTTAAAAGCAGTCCTAAGAGGGAAGTTTATAGCCCCAGTGCCTACATTAGAAAAACAGAAAGAGCACAAGTCAATGATCTAACACTGCAGCTAAAAGCACTTTTGAGGCAGCAACAGATAAAACCTAAACGCAACAGACAGGAAGAAAGAACAAAAATCAGTGCAGAAATCAATGAAATAGAAACAAAGAAAACAATACAAAAAAACAATGAATCCAAAAGTTGATTCTTTGAAAGAATAAACAAGATAGACAGACCTATAGACAAGTTAACCAAAGAAAGAAGGAACAACTCCAAATCAATACAATCTGTGATGAAAAGGGAAATGTCACAAGAGACAAGGAAAAGATCCAGAAAATCATATGGGAATACTTCAAAAACCTATACTCTACCAAGTTTGAAAATGTAGAAGAAATGGATGAATATCTGAAATCCTGGGAATCTACAAGGCTCAACCAAGAAGAGATCGACAGCTGAAACAGACTGATAACACATGAAGAAATTGAAGACATAATAAGAAACCTTCTGTTTTAGTCACTTTTCTGTTGCTCTGATAAAGCACCATGAACAAGGAACTTATAAAAGGAAGAGTTTATTTGAGCTTATGATTGACAGTTCCAGGGAATTAGAGTCCATTGTCATGGGAGGCATGGCAGCTGGATCTGGAGCAGGAAGCCGAGAGTCACATCTCGCAAAGAGCACAGGAAGCAGAGAGACCAACTGTAGACCACGAGGCTTGTTAAAACTCACTAAGCCTGCCCCCAACAACACACTTCCTCCAGCACGGCCACACCTTCTAAGACCTCCAAAAACAGTGCCACCAACTGGAGACAAATGTCTGAATACTTACAGCCTATGGGGGACACTCATGCGAACCACCACACCTCCCAACTAAAAGAAAGCCCAGGCCCAGACGGTTTCACAGAAAAAATTCTATAAAACATTTCAAAAAGAGCTACAACCCTTATTACTGATACCGTTTAGATGGATACAAACAGACGGAATTCTCCCAAATTCCTTCTGTGAAGCCAGCATCACTCTATTACCAAAACCAGGCAAAGGTACAACTAAAAAGGAAAATTATAGACCCATCTCCCTAATGAACATAGGTGCCAAAATTCTAAGCAGGATTCTGGCAAATCACATACAGACCCACATCAAGATCATCCATCATGACCAAGTTGGATTCTTACCAGTGATACAGGGATGGTTCAACATATGAAAATCAAAAAAACATCATCAAACACATAAATGGAATGAAAGACAAAAACCACACCATCATCTCAATTGATGCTGAAAAAGCCTTTGACAAAATCTAGCATCCCTTCATGCTTAAAGTCCTAGAGGGAATTCGATTGGAGGGATCATTCTTCAGTGTAATCAAAGCCATATACAGGAAACCCCCAGCCAATATCATCCTACATAGGAAATGACAGAAACATTTCCTTTAAAGGCAGGAACTCGGCAAGGCTGCCCCCTGTCACCACTCCTCTTCAATATAGTACTTGAAACACTTGCTAGTGCAATAAGGCAAGAAAAGGAAATTAAATTAGTACTAATTGGAAAAGAGGAAGTCAAGCTAACCCTATTTGCTGATGATATAATTGTTTACTTAAGGGATGCCAAAAACTCTACCAGAAAACTCCTATAAATGATTAACAGCTTCAGCAAAGTGGTAGGATACAAAATTAGCCTAAAGAAATCAATGGTCTGGGGCTGGAGAGATAGCCTAGCGGTGAAGAGCTACAACCGCTCTTACAGAGGACCTGGGTTCGGTCCCCAGCACCGACATGGTGACCAAGAAACGTCTGAAACTCCAATTACAGGAGTAACTCCAGTTCCAGGGGAGTCCAACACCCTCTTCTGACCTCCGTGGCATTGCACGACACGGGTGCACAGACTTGCATGCAGACAGTACAGTCATACACATACAGAAATAAATAAAAATTTTAAAAAATTAATAAAAAAATCAATGATCTTTCTTTACACCAAGAACAAGCAACTGGAGAAAGAAATCAAAGAGAAGTTCCCACTCACAATAACCTCAAAAACAATAAAAAACTTAGGAACAAACCTAACCAAAGACAACAAAGATCTGTACAACAAAATTTTTTTTTAGTCTTTTAGAGACAGGGTCTCCCTGTAGCTCCAGCTGGCCTGGAACTCACTCTGTAGACCTGGCTGGCCTTGAACTCACAAAGATCCACCTGCCTCTACCTCCCGAGTGCTAGGTTTAAAGGCATGCGCCACCACGCCCGGCTACAACAAAAATTTTAAACCTTTAAAGAAAGAAATTGAAGAAGACATCAGAAGATGGAAAAACCTTCCATACTCATGGAATGCGAAAATTAACTTTGTAAAAATGTCCATTCTACCGAAACTCTTGTATAGGTTTAATGCAATTCAATCAAAAACTCCAAGAATTTCTTCAAAGGCTTGGAAAAAAAAAGTCCTTAAATTCATTTGGGAATAACAAAAGACCCCAAATAGCCAAAACAACCCTGAGTGAAAAGTGCTACACAGGGGCATCTCTATACCAGACTTCAAACTATACTGCAGGGCTATAGTCATAAAAACAGCCTGGTACTGGCACAAAAACAGACCTGTTGACCAATGGAACAAAACCGAAGATCCAAACCTGAGCACACACAATTTCAGCCATCTCATATTTGGCAAGGGGGCCAAGAAGACACAATGGAGAAAAGACAGCATCTTCAGCAAGTGGTGTTGGCAAAACTGGATCACCACTTGTAGAAGAATGAAATTAAACCCCTACATCTTGCCCTGTACAAAAGTCAAATCCAAATGGATCAAAGACCTCAACGTAAAACCCAAAACTCTGAAGGCAGTAGAAGAAAAAGTTGGCAGCAGACTCCAACACATAGTCATAGGAAAAGACTTCCTAAATCATACAGCAGCTGCGCAAGAATTAAGGCCAACAATTGACAAATGGGACCTCATTAAACTCAAAAGCTTCTGTTCATCAAAAGAAACAATCAAGGAAGTGAGGAGACATCCCACAGAGTGGCAGGAAACCTTCAGTGCAGAAACATCTAACAAAGCATTGATTTCCCATATATATAAACTACTCAAAAAACAATGAAGAAAGAAAACAAATGACCCACTCAATAGATGGAGCAAAGAGCTGAACAGAGACTTCACAAGCGAGGAATGAGAGTTGGCTGAGAACACCTTAAGAAGTGTTCAGCATCACGAATCACTATGGAAAAGCAAGTCAAAACCTCTTTAAGATATTCTCTTACTACAGTAAGACTGGCTAGTATCAAGAAAACAAATGATACCAAGTACTGGAGAGGTTGTGGGGAAAGGGGAACACTCATCCACTGCTGGTGGGAATGTAAACTCATACAGCCACTATGGAAAGCAGTGTTGAGAACCCTTGGAAGATTTGGAATGAACTTGTCACCCCACCCAGCTATACCACTCCTAGGCATGTACCCTCAACACTCACCCCGCCACAGAAATACATGCACGGCCATGTTTATTTCAGCTCTCTTCTCAACAGCAAGGAGCTGGAACCAGCCCAAATGCCCCTCAACTGGTGAGTGGATAGAGAAAATGTGGTACACCTACACAATGGAGTTCTATGCAGCAGTAAAGAAAGATGACATCATGAGCTTTGCAGGAAAATGGCTGGAGTTAGTGGACATCATGCTGAGTGAAGTAATACAGTCCCAGAAAAACAAACGACGAATGGTATCTCTCATCTGTGGATGCTAGTGCCAATTACATAGTTGTAAGTATTTCTTGTGCATGGTCCCTTGATCTTTTGTCCAAAGCAGTTGGGAGTGATGCATATTGGAAACAACAACAACAACAACAACATCAACAACAGAAAGGACTGCATCAAAGAACTGAGTGAAACAGTGAACTGCTGCTCAAACGGTCAACTTCCCCACGGAGAATATTGAGAAGACTGAGAAAGAGATGAAAAGCATGTTTGGCAGAATGCATAAGGTCTGGTGTGGAAGGGGGTAGGATGGGGAACATGGGTATAGATTTGATAAAAATAAATAAATAAATAAATAAATAAATAAATAAATAAATAAATGGGAGCTGTCAGAATTAAAGCCAGCCCCGTCTCCTCTATAAGATGCACAAAATAAAAGGAATTCACATTTTCCTCCATTAATTTTATATTACTTTAAAATATGGATACATACTCTCCACCCATTTGCAGTAATTACAGAGTCTGAAAATAATTGGTGGGTGGATCCTAGAGCCCATCGAGAGATTCACATTATGACAACATATTTGCTTTCAGATAAACAGAAATATAACCATAATGTTGTTCAGCTCGCCTTTCATCTGGGGAATTTGGTGTTAGAATCCACAAATGAGGGAAACTATTCTCCATTTCTCTTTCTGGGAATGTTACTTCACTCAGAATAACGGAATCGAGCTCTATCTATTTACCTGCAAAGTTCATAATGCCATCTTTCTTTACTGCTGAATAGTACTACATTGTGTAGATATACCACATTTTTGTCATCCACTCATCTGTTGAGGGGTATTGGATTTGTTCCAGCTCTTCGTCATTGTGAAGAAGAGAGCTGCAATAAACATGATGTGCATGTGTCTTTCCAGTAGAATGAGTATTTGAGGTATATACCCAGGAGGAGTATGACTGGGTCAGGTGGTATGCTCATCCTGAGTCTCTTCAGGGTTCTCCACAATGCTTTCCATAGTGGTTGTACAAGTTCACATTCCCACCAGCAGTGGATGAGTGTTCCCCTTTCCCCACAACCCCTCCAGTATCTGTTGTATTTTGTTTTCTTGATCTTAGCAAGCCATACTGGAGTGAGATTGTTATCTGAGAGTGGTTTTAATTTGCATTACCTTAATTATTAATGATGATGAACACTTTTTAAGATGTTTCTCAGCCATCTTTAATTCCTCACTGTTGAAGACAGTTCAGCTCTTTACTCCATCTTTTCAGTAGGTCATTTGTCTTCTTACTTCTTTGTTTTTTGAGTATTTTAAATATTCTTGATGTTAATGCTCTGTCAGATGTGTCACTGGTAAGGATTTCTTCCCACTCTGTGGGTTTTCTCTTCACCTGCTTGATTGCTTCTTTTGCTGTACAGAAGCTTTTGAGTTTTATGAGATCCCACTTGTCAACTGTTTACCTTACTTCCCGTGCAGCTGCTGTCTGATTTAGAAAGTCTCCTCCTGCACCTATATCTTGTAGGTTGTTGCCAACTTTTATTTTTCTATCACCTTCAGGGTTTCAGGCTTCACACTGAGATCTTTGATCCACATGGAGTTGATTTTTGTACAGGGTGAGAGGTAGGTGTTTAATTTTGTTCTTCTACAGATGATGATCCAATTTTTCCAGCACCATTTGCTGAAGATGCTATCGTTCTTCCACTGAGGGTTTTTTGCCCCTTTGTCAAATGTAATGTGGCAGAAATTGTATCAGCTCAAGTTTGCATCTTCAGTTTTTCATTACACAATTAGTTAACAGGTCTGTCTTTGTGCCAGTACCAGGCTGTCTTTAAAACTATGGCCTTGTTATATAGTTTGAAGTCTGGTAGGGCAATCCTCCTTGTATTGCATTTTTCAGTCAGGGATGCTTTAGCTATTTGGGGTCTTTTGTTTTTTCATATGACTTTAAGGATTGTTTTTTCCAGGTCTGTGATGAAGTTCATAGGGATTTTGATTGCATTGAATATGTATATCAATTTGGGTAAAACCGATATTTTTACTATATTAATTTTCCTAATCCAAGAGCAATGGAGGTCTTTCCATTTTTTGATGTCATTTTCAATCTCCTTCTTCAGGAGTTTAAAATTTTTGTTGTAGAGGTCTTTGGTATCTTTGGTTAGGTTTGTTACCAGGTATTTTATTATTTTTGAGGCTATTGTGTGTGAGTAGGTCTTCTTATATTCCTTCTCCACTTTTTCATTGTTGGTGTAAAGAAAGGCTACTGATTTTTCTAGGTTAATTTTGTAGCCTTCCACTTTACTAAAGTTCTTAATCATTTCTAGAAGTTTTCTGGTGGAGTTTTTAGCATCCCTTAGGTAAACTATCATATCATCTGCAAAAAGGGATAGCTTAATTTCTTTTCCGATCAGTACTCGTTTAATTTCCTCCTCTATCTTATTGCCTGAGCAAGTGTTTTAAGCACTATGTTGAAGAGGAGTGGCAATAGGGGGAAGCCTATAAGGTAAATGGTTCCAATTTTTCTCCATTTAGGATGACGTTGGCAGTGGGTTTGCTGTATATGGCTTTGATCATGTTGAGGAATGCTCATTTCAGTCATATTCCCTCTACTACTTTAAACATGAAGGGATGCTGGGTCTTGTCAAAGGCTTTTTCTGCATTAATTGAGATGATCATATGGTTATCTTTCAGTCCATGTATGTGTTTTATAATATGTATTGATTTATGTATGCTGACCCATCCATGCAACTCTGGTATAAATCCTACTTGATCATGATGGATGATCTTTTTGATGTGGGTCTGTATGCGATTTGCAAGTGTTTTGTTGAGAATTTTTCCATCTATGTTAATTAGTTAAATCGGCCTTTAGCTTTATTTTTTGCTTGCATCTTTGCTTATTTTGGGTATTAGAGTGAAGCTGGCTTCACAGAAGGAGCTTGGGAGAACTCCCTCTGTTTGTATCCTTCTAAACAGTTTGAGTAGCAATGGTTGTAGGACCTCTTTAAATGTTTTATAGAATTCTGTGTTGAAACCATCTGGACCAGGGCTTTTTTAAGTTGGAAGATTTTTAATTAAGTATTCAATTACCTCAAGTAATATGGGTCTGTTTAAACTGTCAGTCACTTCTTGGTTAAGCTTTGTTGGTTCCCAGGATTTCAGATATTTGTTCATTTCGCTTAGGTATTCAAACTTAGTGGAGTATTGATTTTTGAAGTATTCCAGTATGATATTCTGAATATTTATTTTGTCTATTGTGTTGTTTCCCCTTTCATCTTTAATACTATTGATTTGGANGAGTGGTTGTCTTTAAAACTGTTATTTTTTAAAAAAAAATATTCAAGTAAACTAGAATTTTATGAAAATAAATATTTATGAAATTAATATTTAAAATCCAATGAGAGCTTGGGACTCTATTTTGTATTGAGAGGTATCTTAGATCACTCATTGAAAAACATAATGGACCTAAAATTTATATACAATTTTACCAGTTTTGTGAAACAACAAAGAAGTATTAAAGTAGGAGGGGCTCGCAGGTATACGATAATTTAGACTCTTCCTCTCACTCTAAGAATGTTATCTCATTAATATAAAGAAACAAAGAATCCAGAGAAATCTCCACAATTTTGTAAATTGAGCAGCCAATAAAAGAAAAAGAAACTCATTGAGAACCGAAGAATCTATAAAATACCATGTCTGACCCCTTTCATCTTTAATACTTCTGATTTGGAGTCTCTCTCTCTTTCTCTCTCTCTCTCTCTCTCTCTCTCTCTCTCTCTCTCTCTGTCTCTTTTTGGTTAAGTGAGTTCCATTTCTCTTAGTTTTCAAATTTAGTGGAGTATAGGTTTTTGAAGCATTCCCGAATGATTATGATTGGATCTTTTCTTTTGTCTGTTGTGGTTTCCCCTTTCATCTTTAATACTATTGATTTGGAGTCTCTCTCTCTTTCTCTCTCTCTCTCTCTCTCTCTCTCTCTCTCTCTCTGTCTCTTTTTGGTTAAGTGAGTTAGAGGTCTATTTTGTTTATTTTTTATTTTTTTGAAGAGCTAACTTTTGGATTTGTTGATTTTATGTATTGTTCTCTTTGTTTCTATTTCATTGATTTCTGCTCTGGTTTTTGTTATTTCTTCCTGTCTGTTGGGTTTAGGGTTTATTTGTTGCTTTCTCTCACGTGTTTTTAGCTACAGTGTTAGATCATTTATTTGTTCCATTTCTGTTTATTTATTTATTTTTTTTTTATGTGGGCACTTAGGGATATAAATATCCCTCTCAAGATTGCTTTTATAATATCCCACAGGTTTTGTTGTCTTGTACTGTCTTTTTCTTTTTTTTTGTTTCTTTTATTTAGTTAGTTAGTTACTTTTTAAATAATAGGTCATAAGTAATGAATACTGGCATCCTTTATGTAAAACCAGTTTGCAAGTAGCTATGTCCAAATTTATACAACCCGAGGCCCCCATTGTCCAGCTGGGGGAACTTATATGTACTATCATGCTGATCAAATAAGAGTCCAGTCTATGTTTCTGTAGTTTCTTACTTCACCCCAATGGCAACCATTGCATTATACCACGCCCCCTTTTCCACAGATTGTTCCCTAGGCTTTAGAAAAGGGGCACAAGTGGGAGAGAAGCCAAACAGTCTACTTTCTTTGGAGATGACGTTTTGGACTCTGATCAGTTCAGGCTGTTTACTTTCATGGGTTGCCAGTTTATCCCAGAATAACCTTTTACTCCTACTGATGAGGCACAAGAAGTTAGATATACAGGCATTTAAGCAGTACTAAATATTATGGTAGGTCACGTTGGTATAGATACAGATGTATTGGATGGTATGCTAATCCATGGACTATAGCTTCTCTGTAAAAGCTGACAAGGACTTACTGTGGCTTATAACATCTCTTAACCACTAGAGGACTTAAGCTTGTGGCATCAGTACTGAATTATTCCTCCAAGGAGAGAGCTAATAGCCAATTAGATGTGGAATATACAGACATTTGGCTGGCACTGCTGCCAAATGCAAACATTTTAGAGAGTATTTGTATCCATTAACCCCAAAGTTGTTGTTACACAAATTATAAGTGATACAGATGTGGACTATAATTATATTTTCAATTAGCTTAAATGTATTACATTTTTTAGTAAAACCTTTTAAACAATGTTGTTTAATACAGACGTCTTTACTTTTTTTTTTTTTTGACTGTTTTTTTTATTGATGTTTTGTGTATTTCATACATCATTGTCCAATTCAGTTCAGGCATATATCCCCTTCCCTTCCCCCATCCC
>VZQC01014220.1:80923-112342 GCA_009823505.1 Rhizomys pruinosus | reverse complement strand
GAATAATCCATTGTTGATGTCAGAGCTCCTGTATTAATATATTTTGCTTAAGTGCATAGCTTAAGGAGACTTTAGCATTATATTTGGTTCTGAATAGAGAATAATCCTTTTCACAGTTTCTATGTCCATTAGTCAATTAAAGAAGACAGTTTTACCGATTTTACAAGAGAATACCTCTATAACAGCTGGCTCCAATCTACACCTGGAGAAAGACCTCATCATCCTCATATTTCTCCTTATTCTATGGGGGGGGGAGTTAAAAAAGTCTCTTGTATTAAAATCTTTGTGGCACCTAGAAGGTAAGCTTCGTTAGGATTCATTAAAAATCGTTGTTACTAGTAGGATCCAGAGAAACTTGGCAGCAGACTACAAGACGTATGTGTAGGAAAAGACTTCTTAAATCAGACAGCAGCTGCACAAGAAATAAGATCGTCAATTAACAAATGGGACCTCATTAGATGTCTTTACTTTTACTAAGACCTAGAATACCATATAATATGTAGACAAAAATTTCCAGGTAGGTAAGGTGTAGGTGATGCTGACAGAGGAGTCTTGCTTAAGTCAAGGAGACCAATATTTGCTTTGTTGATTTTTTGGCCTTTGGTAACACTCTCTGGCATTCCAGAGGCCAACTGTACACTTGCAGGTGTGGTCTTGATATATCTTTCCCATACTTACACCAGGTCTTCGACAGCAGAGCCTTACAGCCTCTCTTCTTGCAGGTATTCCAGTGTTCTGGAAGAAAGCCTTTATCTTTTGGGGGGCTTGGATCCCCTAGCCAACATCTCCTTGGCTGAAAAATCCATTTCTGATAACAGAGCTCTCCTGTATTGATAAATTTTACTCAATTACCCAGCTTATGTAGACTTTAGTATTATATTTGGCTCTGAATAGAGAATTATCCTTTCATAGTTCCTATGATTATCAGTCAATTAAAGAAGTCAACTGTATCACTTTTATAAGAAATTACCTCTATGACAGTCAGCCATAATTTACATTCAGTGAATGAGTTCATTACCATCATGCTTTTCTTTGTTCTATGAAAGGGAGGTAAGGAAGTCTCATGTATTAAAACTTTGTGGCACCTGAAAGGTAAAGTTCATTAGGACACATTATAAATAGTTGTTACAGTTAGTATCCAAAGAGATGTTTGATGCCTGTAGCAGTCTGAGGCCTCTCCTTCCTTCAGCGTTTAGCTGAGCCAACTTGTCTGCATTAAATTTACTCAATCTGTTTATCATTTCCTGTACATTGTTAATTTGGGAAGCTAACTTAATTCCTTTAGTAAAATTATCCTACGGGAAGAAGAAAATGTTACAAGTTGATACTGTACAATACAAACATTTTAGAGAATATTTGTATCCATTAACCCCAAAGTTGTTGTTACACAAATTATAAGTGATACAGATGTGGACTACAATTTATATTTTCAATTACCTTAAATGTATTATATTTTTTTAGTAAAACCTTTTAACCAATGTTGTTTAATGCAGACGTCTTTACTTTTACTAAGACCTAGAATACCATATAATATGTAGACAAAGTTTGGGCAAATTTGGATACCTGTTAAACTCGTATCAAATAACTATACCTTAATCTAATGTAGACCAGTGTGCCCATCCCAACCCTCCCACCCCACCAGATTCACCATTTCAGTCAGTTCTTGTTGCAGTCATTTCTGTTGCTGTGGTTCTTTCCAATGTGCATCACTCCCCACACAGAATATTTATAACAGAGTTATTGGTGCTAGCATCCACAGATGAGGGATACCATTCATCGTTTGTTTTTCTGGGACTCTTTTACTTCACTTAAGATAATTTCTTCCAGTTCCATCCATTTACCTACAAATTTCATGATGTTGTCTTTCTTTACCACTGCATAGAACTCCATTGTGTAGATGTACCATATTTTCTCTATCCACTCATCAGTTGAGGGGTATTTTGGTTGGTTCCAGCTCTTCGCTATTGTGAAGAGAGCCACAATGAACATGGCTGTACATGTATCTCTGTGGTATGAAGAGTCTGGTGGATATATTCCCAGAAGTGGTATGGCTGGGTCTGGTGGTAGGCTCATTTTGAGTCTTTTAATGGTTCTCCATACTGCTTTCCATAGTGACTGTACAAGTTTGCATTTCCACCAGAAGTGAATGAATGTGCCCCTTTACCCACACCCTCTCCAGCATTTAGTATCATTTGTTTTCTTGATCCTTGCCAGCCTTATCGGGGTGAGATGGTATCTTAAAGTGGTTTTAATTTACATTTCCTTAATTATTAGAGATGTTGAACACTTTTTAAGATGTTTCTCAGCCATGTCTATTTCCTCGCTTGTGAAGTCTCTGCTCAGCTCTTCACTCCATATTTTGAGTGAGTCATTTGTTTTTTACTTCTTTGTTTTTTGAATAGTTTATATATTCTGGAGGTTAATGCTCTGTCAGATGTATCAGCAGTGAAGGTTTCCTCACAGTCTGTGGGTTTTCTCTTCACTTCCCTGACCAGTTTTTTTTTTCTTTTGCTGTACAGAAACTTTTGTGTTTAATAAGGTCCCACTTGTCAATTGTCGACCTTATTTCCTGAGCAGCTGCTGACTGATTTATAAAGTCTTTTCCTACACCTATGTCTTGTACGTTGGTGCCAACCTTTTCTTCTATCGCCTTCGAGTTTTGGGATTCACATCAAGGTCTTTGATCCATTTGGAGTTGATTTTTCTACAGGGTGAGAGGTAGGGGTTTTATTTTATTTTTCTACAAGTGGTGATCCAGTTTTTCCAACAACAACTGCTGAAGATGCTGTCTTTCCTCGACTGAGTCTTTTTGGCCCCTGTATTAGTCAGTTTTCTGTTGCTGTGATAAAACACCATGACCAAGGAACTTATAAAAGGAAGAGTTTATTTGAGCTTACCATTGACGGTTCCAGGGAATTAGAGTACATTGTGCTGGGAGGCATGGCGGCTGGAGACTGGAGCAGCAAACCTAGGGTCACATCTCGCAATGAGCACAGAAAGCAGAGAGAGGGCAACTGTAGACCACAAGGCTTGTTAAAACTCACTAAGCCTGCCCCTGGTGACACACTTCCTCCAGCTCGGCCACACACCCCAAGACCTCCAAAACCAGCGCCACCAACTAGAGACAAACGTCTGAATACCTAGAGCCTATGGGGGACACTCATTCAAACCACCACATTCCACTCCCTGGTCCCCATAGGCTCCTGACCATATAAAATGCAAAATGCATTTAGTTCAACCTTAAAAGTCCCCATAGTCTTTACCAGTTTCAATGCCATTCAAAAGTCTACAGTCCAAAGTCTCTTCTGAGACTCAGGCCAATCCTCTAAACTGTAAGCTCCTGTAAAATCAAAAGACAAATTACATACTCCCAATGTACAGTGGAACCGAATACACATTCCCATTCCAAAAGGGAGGAATAGAGGCATAGTGAGGAAATACTGGACCAAAACAAGACCGAAAACCTGCAGGGCAAACACCAAGTCCAGTAGCTCCATGTGCAACTTCTGGGACTTGACTTCCAAAGGGCTTAGATGGCTCAGCTCTTCCAGCTTTGCTTGCAACATACATCTCTTTCTTAGGCTGGTACCACTCCCTGTATGCAGCTCTCCTTGGCAAATATCTCACAGGTCTGGCATCTCGAATGTCTTCTTGGGGTCTCCGCTGCCAACCAGGCTTCACATTCACAGCTTCATGCAATGGCCTATCAGGGCCTTCTTTATGCAGGGACACCCCTGTTGCACTCTGCCTGACCTTGGCAGCTCTCTGAAACCGTGGAGGAAGAACTGATGACCCCTTCACTCTTGCAAACTTCATGCCTCTAAAGCCAGCACCACGTGAATGAAACTGCCGAGTTTGGCTGCAAGTTCGGGATGGAATCTCTCCTACTTTAACCACATTTTCAATTTTTCTCTGCTCTGGACTTGCCAGAGGATTAGCTGGGTGTGTTCTTACCCTGAAGCTACTGATTCTTTTGTTTACTTGTAAATCTCGAGGCTCTTCCTTAATCACTTTAATCTCCTTATCAAAAGGAAACTCTCCTTCACAAGCCTTGGGCCACTTTTAATCTTCCTAGTGCAGTTATCAGATCCAAACTGCACATTCTGCATTTCTTTCTGCCCCATTTGCTCTTCTTCACTGTAGAGCTGCACAATATTCACCATTAAAAACCACACCACCATTTCTACACTAGGCTGTCTTGAAATAACCTCTGCTAAAGACATCAGTCCACCGCTTTTCAACTTAGCATCAGGCAAGCATCTGGGCTGTGGGCAAACTGCTGCCAGACTCTTTATCAAAGTATCCAGGTTGCTGCCTAAGTCTTTATTTTCTTCTGGAACTACATTCTTTGCAGCCGTGCTTTTTTCCAGGCTTCTACTAAAATGGCCCCTCAAGCTCTGCTTACAGTAGTCAACAGCTTTTCTAGCCCAAAGTTCCAAAGTCTTCCACATTTCTCCAAACAGCCACATGGTCAGGCTCTTCACAGCCAACAGCATACTCTTTGGTACCAAATTACTGTATTAGTCAGTTTTCTGTTGCTGTGATAAACACCATGACCAAGGAATTTATAAAAGGAAGAGTTTATTTGAGCTTACAATTGACGGTTCCAGGGAATTAGAGTCCATTGTGCCAGGAGGCATGGCGGCTGGAGACTGGAGCAGCAAACCGAGGGTCACACCTCGCAATGAGCACAGGAAGCAGAGAGAGGGCGACTGTAGACCACGAGGCTTGTTAAAACTCACTAAGCCTTCCCCCAGTGACACATTTCCTCCAGCTCGGCCATACACCCCAAGACCTCCAAAAACAGCGCCATCAACTGGAGACAAACGTCTGAATACCTAGAACCTTTAGGGGACACTCATTCAAACCACCACAGCCCTCTTGTCAAATATGAGGTCGCTAAAATTGTATGTGCTCAAGTTTGGACATTCAGTTTTGTTCCATTGGTCTACCGGTCTGTTTTTGTGCCAGTACCAGGCTGTTTTATGACTAGTACCCTGTAATACAGTTTGATGTCTGGTATAGAAATCCCCCCTGTATTGCTCTTTTCACTCACAGTTGCTTTGGCTATTCAGGGTCTTTTGTTGTTCCATATGAATTTAAGATTTTCTTGTCCAAGCCTGTGAAGAATGTTCTTGGGATTTTAATTGGGATTGCATTGAATCTGTATATTAATTTGGGTAAACTGGACATTTTTGCTATAGTAATTTTTCCAATCCATGAGCATGGGAGGTCTTTCCATCTTCTGATATCTTCTTCAATCTCCTTCTTCAGGAGCTTATAATTTTTGTTGTAGAGATCTTTAGTGGTTTTGGTTAGGTTTATTCCTAAGTATTTTATTGTTTTTGAGGCTACTGTGAGTGGGAAGGACTACTTGTGTTTCTTCTTCAGTTACTTGTTGTTGGTGTAGAGAAAGGATTTTTTAAATTTTGTTTTAATTTTAATTTTGTAACCCACTACTTTACTGAAAATTTTAATTCTTTCTAGGAGTTTTCTTGTGGAGGTTTTAGCATCCCTTAGGTAAACTATCATATCATCTGCAAAAAGGGATAGTTTTATTTCCTCTTTTCCAATTAGTATTGCTTTAATTGCTTTTTCTTGCCTTATTGCCCTAGCCAGTGTTTCAAGCACTATATTGAAGAGGAGTGGTGAAAAGGGGCAGCCTTGTCAGGTTCCTACCTTTATGGGGAATCCTTCTAACTTTTCTCCATTTAGGATGATACTACTGGCTGTGGGTTTCTTATATATGGCTTTGATTATATTGAGGAATGATCCTTACAGTCCAATTCCCTCTAAGACTTTAATCATGAAGGGATGCTGGATTCTATCAAAGGCCTTTTCTGCATCGACTGAGATGATGGTGTGGATTTTTTCCTTCAGTCCATTTATGTGTTTTATGATATTAACTGATTTTCGTGTGTTGAACCATCCCTGCATCTCTGGTATGAATCCAACTTGATCATGGTGAATGATCTTTTAGATGTGGGTCTGTATACAGATTGTGAGTATTCTGTTGAGAATTTTTGCATCTGAGTTCATTAATGAGATGGGTCTGTAGTTCTCTTTTATGGTTGCATCCTTTCCTGGTTTTAGTATTAGAGTGATGTTAGCTTCATAGAAGGAATTTGTATGGCTTCCCTGTGCTTGTATCCTTCTGAACACTTTTAGTAGTAATGGTTGGAAGTCCTCTTTGAATGTTTTATAAAATTCTGCTGTGAAACCATCTGGTCCTGGGCTTCTTTTAGTTGGGAGGTCTCTTATTACATTTTCAGTTTCTTCATATGTTATGGGTCTGTTTAAGCTGTCAATCTCCTCTTGGTGTAGCTTTGGTGGTTCCCTGGATTGTGGATGTTCATCTATTTCTCTTAGGTTTTCAAATTTGATAGACTATAGGTTTTTGAAGTATTCCTGTATGATTTTCTGGATCTTTTCACTGTCTGTAGTGATATTTCCACTTTCCTCCTGAATTCTATTGATTAGGAGTTGCTCTTTCTTTCTTTTGGTTAACTGGGCTAGGGGTCTGTCTACCTTGTTTATTCTCTCAAAGAACGAACTTTTGGATTCATTTATTTTTTGTATTGCTTTCTTTGTTTCTATTTCATTGATTTCTGCTCTGAGTTTTGTTATTTCTTCCTGTCTTTTGTGTTTAGGGTTTATTTGTTGTTGTCTTTGCAGTGGTTTTAGCTGCAGTGTTAGTTCATTTCTCTGTGCTCTTTCTGTTTTTATGTTTATTTTTTCACCCAAGGCTACAATCTTCCCTATTAGGACTGCTTGTATAGTGTACCATAGGTATTGTTATGTTGTATTGTCGTTGTCATTTAGTTCCAGGAATGCTTTTATTTCTTTCTTTATTTCTTCCTTGACCCATTCATTATTTAGGAGTGTGTTGTTTAGTCTCCATGTGTTCAGGTAGGTAGCAGGACTTATCCTGGTGTTGATAGTGAGCTTTATTGCACTATGGTCTGTAGAATGCATGAAGTTATTTCAATTTTTTTTGTATTTTTTGAGTTTTTTTTTCTGTGTCCAAGCATGTGGTCAATTTTGGAGAATGTTCTGTGGGGTGCTGAGTAGAAAGTATATTCTCTGGTGTTTGGGTGGAATACTCAGAAGATGTCTGTGAGGTCCATTTCCTTTATTGTATTGTTCAGTTCAGAGGTCTCTCTGTTTATTCTTTGTCCAGTTGATCTATCCAACGGACTTAGTGGGGTATTGAAGTCCCCTACTATGAGTGTGTTGTGGTTAATCTGTGTCTTGAGGTCCTGTAGAGTAGTATTAACAAAGGTTGGTGGACCGGATTTTGGTGCATATATATTCATGATTTTGAAGTCTTCATGGTTAATTTTCCCTTTGATAAGGATATAATGGCCCTCCTTATTTCTTCTAATTGCTTCTACTTTGAAGTCTATTTTTGTCTGATATTAGAATAGCAACTCCTGCTTTCTTTTTAGTACCATTTGCTTGGAACATTTTTTCCATCCTTTCACTTTAAGTTGATGCCTATCCTTAAGGGTGAGATGAGTTTCTCATAGACAGCATATTGATGGGTTCTGTTTTCTAATCCATTCCCCCCAGTCTATGTCTTTTGATTGGGGAGTTTAGCCCATTGATATTTAAGGTTATAATTGAGATGGTATATGTTGCTTCCTTTCATCTTTTTATTCATTTGCATTTATTTGTGTAGGTTTTTACCTCTGCATTTCTATTTTTATTATTTTTTTTTTCTTTCAAAGTGCCTGGGGTTTGTTGCTCCTCTCTTCTGTCCCTTGAATTGTTTCAAGCATTCTCTGGAGGGTTGGTTTTCCAAGCATGTATTATTTCATATTGTTTATGTCGTGGAAGATTTTTCTCTTTCCTTCAACTAGAATTGATAGTTTTGATGGGTATAGTAACCTGGGTTGGCATCCTTAGTCCATTAGCACTGGGAATGATTTGGTCCATGTTCTTCTTGCTTTCCTGGTTTGTGCTGAAAAGTCAGCAATGATTCTGATAGGTTTTCCCCTGTATGTAACTTGTTTTTCTCCTGTGGCTTTCAGAATTTTGTCTTTGTTTTGGGTATCTAGCATTTTAACTACAATATGGCAGAAGAGTTTCTTTTCTGGTCTAGTTTATTTGTTTTTCTACTTGCTTCTTGTATTCCATGGGTTTGTCGTTTTTTAGTTTGGGTAAATTTTCCTCTATTATTTTGTTGACAATCTGGTCAATACCATTTTCTTGGGATTGTTCTCCTTCCTCTATCCCCTATGATGCTGATATTTGATCTTTTCATAGTGTCCCACATTTCATGGTTGTTCCACTCGTGTATTTTTAAATTTCTCATAGTCTTTACTTGAGGTTTTTAGTTATTCTGTGTTGTCTTCTAGGTCTGATATTCTTTTTTCTGCTTCCTCCATTCTGCTTCTGAGGCTTTTTTCCATCCTTTCCTCTTCATTAGGTGACTGTTCAATTTCCTTTTTTTTTGTTCTTCCTGTGTTTTCCTTACAATTTCAATTTCCTTTTGGAGCTTCTCAAACTTTTCTTGTAGCTCATTGGTTTCCTTTTTCATTTCAGCGTGGGATCTTTTCAGTGTTTCCACTTCCTTCCAGAGTTTGCAATTTGTCCCTCTAACTCTTTCCAGATTCAGTCATTTTCTCCTTTTAGTTCTTTCTGAAGTTTGTCCTTGTCTTCCTCTAGGTTCTTTCTGAGTTTTTCATTCTCTCCCCTTAGTTTTATGATTTCTTTGAACATATCTGTGATTATTATTTTGGGATCTATGTCCTGGATTACCTCTAGGAAGATCCCATGGTAGGGGTCCTCCACTGGCTCCGTAGAGTTTGGTGTGAAGTTGCTCTGTGCTTTTCCCGTATTGTTGTTCGTTGTTAGCTTCTTGCCTGTATTCTGATGTGAATTTTGAACCCCTTTTCACTTTGTTGAAGGATTGCTTTCCTTGATTCCTTCGGGTGTCTTTGTTATCTTCTCCTTATTTATGGAGTGTTGATGTGTCTAGGTTTTAGGCTTTCAATTTTGGTTATATATTGGAAGGTATAGATCACTTTTCCATTTCTGTTCTGCCGGAGGTGGGTGGGTAGCAGCCCAGGTGACACCTTCTAAATACTTTATTCCCTCTGCTGCCAGCCATTCTCTCCTGAGTTCCAGTTGGGGGTTCCAGTTGGCAGCAGGGTGGGTGTTGGTGTGTTTGGTTTGATGGCTTGCACTGGTACCCTCTGTGTTTGAGCCTCAGTTCCTGGCTCCCAAGTCCTTCTGGGACACCTTCCCAATTAGCTGCACACACCGTTCCCCTCAGACTCCTCCCCTAGCCGGAACACCAGCAAGGAGTAAGCCACCACTGAATACTTGCCCTGAACTCTGGCTTCAAACCTCAGCTCCTGGCTCCCAAGGCCTTCTGAGACACCTTTATTAGACTGTGGTCTTATAGAATTCATGAAATAATTTCTATCCTTTTGTATTTATTGAGTTTCCTTTTGTTCCCCAGTATGTGTTCAGTTTTGGAGAATGTTCTGTGAGGTGCTGAGTAGAAAGTATATTCTATGATATTTGGGTGGAATATTCTGTAGATGTTTGTGAGGTCCATTTCGTGTATTGTATTGTTCAGTTCTGATGTCTCTGTTTATTTTTTGTCCTGTTGATCTATCCAAGTGGCTCAGTTGGGTGTTGAAGTCTCCCACTATTAAGGTGTTATGATTAATTTGTGTTTTGAAGTCCTGCAGAGTTGTGTTTATAAGGTTAGGTGCACCAAAGATTGGTACATAAACATTTAGGATTGTGAAGTCATTGTGGTTCAAAGATGGAATGAGTTGGGGTGGAGTGGGGGGAAGGGAAATGAGAATATGCCTGAACTGAATTGAAAAATGATGTATGAAATCACAAAACATCAATAAAGGATAAATTATTTAATTAAAAAAGAATAAAAAATTGCTACAGTCCAACAATAAGGAGCTGTTAAAAATTTATGTCCTGACTGAGATCAGGGATTTCCCAAGACCACCGGAAGCACAGGTAGGAGCTGGGTGCTTCAGCCAGGAGGATTGTTTGGTTTGATTCAGTCATCTATGGCTTGATTGGCTTGTGTGGCTGTGGGGGCAGAGTTCTCCTCCGAACTGGTATATAAGTTGGCACTGTTGCCACTGTGAGAATTGAGATCAGGGATTTCCCAAGACCACCTGAAGCACAGGTACTGGGGCACGGGCTAAACAGGAATCTCCACACCCCCACCCCCACCCACACCCACACCCACACCCCCACCCCCACCCCCGCTAAATCCAAGTGGATTATTTGGAGAAATTTCAGAACAGAAAGGGAAGAGTGAGTTAGACTTCCAAAAGAAAACCTAAAACTTAGACAAGTCAACACTCTATAAGCAAGGAGAAAAGAAGAAAAACAAATGAATCAAACAGTGAGGGCATCTGATGGAGGCAAGCAAAGCATGACTTCAACACACTGAAGATGCATTTGGGATACATATTGGAATACAGGCAAAGAGAAACCCACATGCCAGGGACACGAAGAAGAGACAACATGGGAAAGGTGCAGTATAATTCCACACAAAGCTCTACCAACCCTGTGGAAGACTCCTACAGTGGGATCTCCCAGGGGATGGGCCAGGACACAGATATTAGAAGTAAAATGGTGGACATACTCAAAGAAATCAAAAAATATAAAGGAGAAGTCAGAGAACTTAGGAGAGAGAATGAAAAACTCAAGAAGGATGCAGAGAAAGAATGACAAACTCCAGAAGGAAGTGCAAACACTGAAAAGATCCCATGCTGAAAAAGATAAGGAAACCAACCAACAAAGCAAGGAGCTGCAGGAATAGATTGAAAAGCTCCAAAAGGAAGTGGAAATACTAAAGAAATCACAAGACAAAATGAAAAAAGAAATCAAACACTCATCCAATCAAGAGGAAAGGAATGGAAAAATCCTGAGAAGCAGAACATAGGAAGCAGAACAAAGAAGAAACAAAGAAGACCTAGAAGACAACACAGAACAACTAAAAAGCTCAATAAACACTATTAAAATTTTAAAAATACCCAAAAGTGGAACAACCAGTAACTGTGGGACACTATGAAAAGATCACACATCTACATCATAAGAATAGAGGAAAGAGAAGAATCCCAAGAGAATGGTATTGATCAGATCTTCAACAGAATATAATAATGAAAATTTCCCAACTAAAAAAAAAAAAAAAAAGAACAAACCAATACAAATAGAAGAAGCACATAGAACCCCAAACAGACAAGATCAGAAAAGAAACTCTCCATGCCATATCATAGCTAAAATGCTACATGTTCCAAACAAAGAAAAAATTCTGAAAGCCACAATAGAAAAACAACAAGTTGCATACAAGGGGAAACCTATCAGAATTACAACTGACTTCTCAGTGCAAAATATGAAAGCAGTCCCAGTGTTAAAGGACTATAGATGCCAAACCAGGTTACTATACCAAGCAAAAATGTCGATTATAATTGAAGGAGAGAGAAAAATCTTCCATGACATAAAGAAGATGAAAGAATACATGTCCGGAAAATCAACCCTTCAGAGAATACTTGAAACAATTCAAAGGACAGAAGAAAGGAACAACTATTCCCAGGCACCTAGAAAAAGAAATTGATAAATCATAACTATAGAAGTAAAACCTAGACCAAAACAGCAATGGGATAATAAGGTAAAAAGAAGGAACACAAATCTATCAGATATAACCTTAAATATTAATGTATTAAAATCTCCAATCAAAAGACATAGACTGGGAGATTGGATTAGGAAACAGAACCCATAAATGTGCTGTCCACAAGAAACACATCTTACCTTCAAGGAGAGGCACCACCTTAAAGGGAAAGGATGGACAAAAATATTCCAAGCAAATGGTACCAAAAAGAAAGCAGGTGTTGGTATTTTAATAACAGACAAAATAGATTTCAAAGTAAAAGAAATCAGAAGATACAAAGAAAGACATTATATTTTTATCAAAGGAAGAATTCAACATGAAGATTTCACAATCATTAACATATATTCACCAAACTCTAGTGCACCAAACTTTGTGAAGACAATTCTCCAGGACCACAAAGCACAGATTAACCCCAGCACTCTCATAGTAGGTGACTTCAATACCCCACTGAGCCCTTTGGACAGGTCAACCGGACCATGAATAAACAGAGAGACAAATGATCTGAATGATACAGTATATGAAACGGACCTCACAGCCAGCTACTGAATATTCCACCCCAATAAAAGAGAATACACTTTCTACTCAGCACACCATGGAACATTCTCCAAAATTGACCATATACTGGGACACAGAAGAAACCTCCACAAATACAAAAAGAATGAAATAATTTCATGCATTCTGTCAGACCACAGTGCAGTTAAGCTCACTATCAACACCAGGATAAGACCTACTATCTACAAGAACACATGAGACTGAAAAACACACTCCTGAATAATGAATGTGTCAAGGAAGAGATAAAGAAAGAAATAAAAGCAGTCCTGGAACTGAATGAAAATGATAATATAACACAACAAAACCTATGGGATACTTTAAAAAAGCAGTCCTAAAGGGAATTTTATAGCCCTGGGTACCTACATTAGGAAAACTAAAAGCAAAAGTGAACAATCTAACATTGCAGCTTAAAACACTTGAGAGACAACAACAGATGAACCCTAAAGACAACATACAGGAAGAAATAACAAAAATCAGAGCAGAAATCAATGAAATCAAAACAAAGAAAACCATACAAAAAATTCAATCAATCCAAAAGTTGTTTCTTTGAAAGAAAAAACAAGATAGACAGACCTCCAGCCCAGTTAACCAAAAGAAAGAAGGAACAAGTCCAAGACAATACAATCTGCGATGAAAGGAGAAATATCACAACAGACAATGAAAAGATCCAGAAAATCATATGGGAATACTTCAAAAACCTTTACTCTACCAAGTTTGAAAATCTAGAAGAAATGGATGAATATCTGAAATCTTTGGGAACCAACAAAGCTCAACCAAGAAGAGATCAAAAGCTTAAAAAGAAAAATAATATATGAAGAAATTGATGTAATAAAAAACCTCCCAACCAAAAATAGCACAGGCCCAGATGGTTTCAAGGCAGAATTCTATAAAACATTTCAAAAATTCTTACAACCATTATTACTCAAATTGTTTAGAAGGATACAAACAGAAGGAATTCTTCCAAATTCCTTCTATGAAGCCAGCATCATTCTAATACCAAAAACCAGGCAAAGATACAACCGAAAATGAGAACAATATATCCATCTCATTAATGAACACAGAATCAAAGTTTCTAAACAAAATACTTGCAAATCACATACAGACCCACATCAAGAAGATCATCCATAATGACCAATTTGGATTCATACCAGAGATGCAGGAATGGTTCAACATATGAAAATCAATAAATATTATCAAGCATATAAATGGAATGAAAGACAATAACCACACATCATCTTAAGTGGTGCAGAAACAGCCTTCGACAAAATGCAACATCCCTTCATGCTTAAAATCCTAGAGAGAATTGGGTTGGAGGGATCATTCCTAAATGTAAACAAAGCCATAAACAAGAAACCCACAGCCAATATCATCCTAAATGGGGAAACCACAGAAGCATTCCATTTAAAGATAGGAACTCGGTAAGGCTGCCCCCTGTCACCACTCCACTTCAATATAGTGCTCAAACACTTGCTAGGGCAATAAGCTAAGAAAAAGAAATTAAAGGAGTATGAATTGGAAAAGAGGAAGTCAAGCTATCCGTTTTTTGCTGGTGATATGATTGTTTACTTATGGGATGCTAAAAACTCCACCAGAAAACTCCTAGAAATGATTAACAGCTTCAGAAAAGTGGTAGGATACAAAATTAACCTAGAAAAATCAGTAGCCTTTTTTACACCAACAACAAGCAACTGAAGAAGGAAATCAAGGAGACCTTTCCACTCACAGTAGCCTCAAAAACAATGAAATACTTAGGAACAAACCTAACCAAAGACACCAAAGATCTCTACAATGAAAATTTTAAACCCCTGAAGAAGTTAATTGAAGAAGACTGGCTAGGATCAAGAAAACAAATGATACCAAGTGCTGGAGAGGTTGTGGGGAAAGGGGAACACTCATCAACTGCTGGTGGGAAGGCAAACTCGTACAGCCACTATGTAAAGCAATGTTGAGAACCCTTGGAAGACTTGGAATGAACTTTGCCACCTGACCCAGCCATACAACTCCTTGTTATGTACCGACAAGACTCATCTTTCTGCAGAGATGTAGGCACAGCCATGTTTATTGCAGCTCTCTTCACAATAGCAAGGAGCTGGAACCAACCCAAGTGCCCCTCAACTGAGGAGTGGATAGAGAAAATGTGGTATATCTACACAATGGAGTTCTATGCAGCAGAAAAAAAAAAGATTACATCAGGAACTTTTCAGGTAAATGGATGGAACTAGAAGATATTATATTAAGTGAAGTAACATAGTCCCAGAAAAACATCCCTGTGGATACTAGCACCAATTACCTAGTAGTAATTATTTCTTTTGCAGGGCTCCTTGAGCATTTGTCCAAGTAGTTGGGAGTGGTGTATATTGGAAAGAACAACAACAACAACAACAACAACAGAAAAGACTGTGTCAAAGCACTGACTGCTCGAAGCAGTCTACTTCTATAACGAGAATTCTGAGAAAGACTTAGAAAAAGATGAAAAACATGTTTGGCAGAATGCTTGCACTCTGGTGGGGTGGAGGGGTAAGTAGCAGAACACCAAGCATCTAGATTTGATTTGTAACATAATCTTGTANTATATATAGAGAGAGAGAGAGAGAGAGAGAGAGAGCAATAAAAAATTTAAAAAATTAAAAAATAATTACATATCCTATTGTCCTAAACATCTCATCAGAAAACTCTCATATCTGATGTTTATTTAAAGAACCAGGATACAAAATTAACATAAAAACAAATAGCTTTTATAATTCCAGTAACAAATATTCTGTGATGGATATCAGAAATACAATTCCACTCATAATTGTCTCAACAAAATCTTAGGTGGTTGGAGAGAGATAGCTCAGAAGTTAAGAACACTAACTACTCTTGCAGAGGACTTGGTTTCAGTTCTCAGCACCTACGTGGCAGTTAACAACTGTCCCTAACTCCAGTTTCAGGAGATGCAACACCTTCTTCTAACGTCTGTGGACATTGTGCAACTCAGGTGCTCTTACATACATGCAGGTAATATGCATGCATGCACTTACATACATGCAGGTAAATATACATGAACTTACATGCAGGTAATATATTTGTATTCATAATTTAAATAAGTAAAATGCTTTTTAATCTTGCAATATACCTAATAAAATAAGTGTAAGACCTCTACAATGTAAACTTTAAACCTCTGAAGGAGCAAATTGAAAAGACACTAGAAAGTGGAAAGTCCTCTCATGCTCAGAGATTGGAAGAATTAATATGAAAATAGCTAGACTACCAAAAGAAATCTCCAGATCCACTGTAATCCCAATAAAAATTTCAGCCACATTCTTCCCAGAAACAGAAAGAAAATATTACAATTAAATGGATAGAGAAAAGATCTCAGGATTGCTTTGCAATCCTGAGCAAAAATTAATGTCAGAAATACCATCATTTCAAGTTATGCTACAGAGCCATAGTAATAAAATCAGCATGTTATTGGCATAAAAATAGACATATAGATCAGTGGATACAGATATTAACCCAGGAGTCTACAGGCATATAACTTTTACCAAAGATGCCAAAAATTATACATTATAGAGTCTTTAAAAATGATGCTTCCCAAACTGGATACATAGATATTGAAGACAGAAACTAAATCCCTATCTCTCATCTCATACAAAAATCAAGTCCAAATGGATGTGGATCTTAATGTCTAACATAAAACTTAAAAACTATTAGAGAAAAATGTCAGAAAAATACTTCATGGTATTGGCATAAGCAAGGAACTGCTGAATAAGACCCCAGTTGCTTAAGAAATAATGACAACAATCAACAAATGGAAGTAGATGAGATTGAAAGCTTCTGAGCTAGGAAGATGCTCAGTAGGTAAAATTATATGCTCTGCAAAGGTAGGGACGCACATTTGAATCTGCAGCACCTATGCAAAAAGCCAAGCATGTCTGTGTTTTCCTGTAACCCTAGTGTTATTGAGCAGAGACAGGCAGAGTTCATTGACCAGCTAGAATAGAAGAGATGGCAAGCTTTAAGGTCAGTAAGAGATCCTGTTTGGAGGAAATCAAGTAGAGAGCAATAGAGGAAGACACCTTCCATCCTGCTCTGGCCTTTTGCACACAGGCAAACCCACAAGCTTGCATCTCATGTACATTCACCACACAAACATACCTTACACAAATACACACATACACACACATACACAGAGAGAGACAGAGAAAGAGAGAGAGAGAGAGAGAGAGAGAGAGAGAGAGAGATTAACAAAATTTCTACCAAGAAAACAGTTAATTGAATGAAGAGATAGCGCACAGAATGGGAGAGAACTTGGTTTATGCACACACCCCCACACAGACACATGTCTAGACACATAATTATAAATAAAATATTTCTTGTGTATAGCCCCCTGAGCTTTTGTCCAAAGCAGTTGGGAGTGATGCATATTGGAAACAACAACAACAACAACAACAGAAATGACTACATTGAAGAACTGATTGAAACAGTGAACGTCTGCTCAAAACAGTCAACTTCCTCATGGAGAATATTGAGAAAGACTTAGAAAGAGATGAAAAGCATGTTTAGCAGAATGCATGAGCTCTGGTGGGGTGGGGGAATGGGGGGGACATGGGTCTAGATTTGTTAAAAAATAAAAATTAATTTATGTGAAAAATAAAATTAAAAAAAAAAAGAAAAATAAAGGTGATGCCAAGTTGACACAGGTCACCTCCATTTTCAAAAATGTTACTGTCCAAGAAGGCAATCAAGCCGTGTTGCTATGATGTCATCAAACAAGATGGACACAATATCACATGCTTGCCTAAATCTTGGTGTGGTGACTAGCCCTTATGACAACCAAACACAGCGATACCTTACTGAGCTCCTTTCCATGATATAATAAGCCAATGTCTCACAAGGGTACAAGACCCATGGGATTCTAATATCCCACAGATTAAATGTCTACAGCAACCCTTTTTTTTTACTTTAAGAACAGCACCCAATTAAGAAAGACTTGATATAACAGAACAAATTACCCTCATATATGTAGGCCCCAAATAGAAAAACAAAGCAAAGTACTATATGATCTCAAACCAAGGAAGGGAGTCCATATCTCTCATCACCCATTTCATCTGGACCTTTTCATTCCTAGATATAAGCTTTGCTGGAAAAAGAAGAATAACCCATGGCTGATGCCACAAGCTTACATTCTCTACAGGTTAGGAGATGTTATAAGCCACAGTAAGACCCTGTCATATTTAACAGAAAAAAATGTAATTCATGGATTAACATATCATCCAAACATATGTGTCTATACCAAAGTAACCTACCATAACTATTAGTGCTGTTTAAATACCTATATATCTAATTGCTTGTGCTTCATTAGTAGGATCGAAAGGTTATTCCTGGACAAACTGTCAGCCCATGAAAGGAAACAGCCAGAATTGACCAGAGTCCAAGACAACAGCTCCAGAGAGAGTGGACTGTTTTCCTTCTCATCCACCTGTGCCCCTTTTCTAAGCCTAGGGAACAATCTGCGGAAGAGGGGGTGTGGTAGAATGTAAGGGCTGTGATTGGGGTGAATGGTGAAACTACAGCAATGTAGTCTAGACACTCATTTGATCAACTTGATTGAGCATACAAACCCTCACCTCCCACTGGATGGTGGGGCTGTGAGAGTTTGGACACAACAGCCTGCAGATTGGTTTTGCATGAAGGATGCTTGTAGTCATGGATTATCACTTATAGCTAAAAAATGAAAAAAAAAACTGAGAGAAAAATGCAGGACAGTTATGGCAGAATGCATGATCTGGGATGGGGTGGGGGTGGGGGGGAAGGGAAAGGGAAATGTGCCTGAACTGAATTGGAAAATGATGTATGAAATGCACAAAGCATCAATAAAAAAAGTTAATAAAAAAAAAGAAGTTCTGAAGGCAGCAGAAATAAATGGGGTGCTATATATAGCACACACATTCCTGGGCTGTTGCTTTGGAAGCCCACATCTTGCTGAACACTGAGTTTGACTCTGCTCATTCACTGAAATTTAAAATGCTTTCATCCAGTTAGGAAAGAAGCTGCCTTGGAAATCACATGGTCTAAGGCACTAATTTCTTACTGCTGAAAAGGCCTCAGATCCAATTCTAGGTCCCTTTTTCTGTTCTCTTTAACCCCTGTGGAGAGAACCCATGGTGGAAAAAAAAATGAAGAAGTCTGAGAAAGAATACAAAAAAATACAAAAAATAAACATTTTTTAAGGTTTTTAAAATTAATTAAGGAACAAGTGGTTTAAACCCCCCAAACCCTGAGGCAAGATAGCAAGAGAGATAAAAAGAACTCTGTTGCTTAGCAACAAAATCCCGTGCACTTGCTGAAAATTTTGTATGGCCAAAAAATAAATTGCTAGTATTTTGGGAGCTGCCCTACCCTTAATAAACAGATTGCCCAGAACTCAATAATTTGCAACCCCTAGTAGGTGGGGTACCAGTGCAGAGATAAAATAAGGACTATATATGTTGGTACTCAGACCAGTTTTGCAGGTGCACTGGCAGAAGCCTCCCTTTTTTTTAATTGAAGTTTTGTGCATTTTTTACAGCACTTCTTAATCAAATTTAGACCCATTCCCCCTTCCTTCCCCCCCACCCCACCAGAGCTCATGCATTCTGTCATATTTGACTTGATTCTTCTTCTCAGTCTTTTAAAAAAAAATTTTCCGTGTTTTTGAGACAGGGTCTCCCTATAGCTCTGGCTGTCCTGGAACTTACTCTGTAGACCAGGCTGGCCTTGAACTCACAGAGATCTGCCCTGTTTGGAGCCAAAGTTTACTGTTTCAGTCAGTTCTTTGACCCAGTCTTTTTGTTGTTGTTGTTCTTTCCAATTTAGATCATTCCAAAATATGCATATATTCATGCCACACATATTCCAAAATGATGACGTTTGAAAATAAAACACGTTTAGGTATTCACATTTTGACAGGGTTGCGTGTAGGCAAATAAAAAATATTACTTTACATTCCTACATTACATCGCAAGTTGATGAGTAACATCAGGTAGCAGATTTACTAAAAAAGAAAGACATAAAATATTCAGTTTGCCTTACAAATAGAGATTTGTTGCTAGGATCCACAAATGAGTAACACCATAGGTTGTTTGTTTTCCTGGGCTGTGTTACTTCACTTAGTTTCTAGTTCCATCCATTTATCTGGAAACTTCATGTCATCTTTCTTTTCCACTCCATAGAATTCCATTTTCTTTGTCCATTTATTGTTTGAGGGATACTTGGATTTTTTCCAGCTCTTTGCTCTTGAGAAGAAAGCTGTAGTAAACATAGATGATGTGTATGTATCTCTGTGATAGGAAGTATTTTAAGGCTTCTTAGAATGTTGGAATCGTGGGTACCCATCTCAGGTCAGGTAATATTATTTTCTAATTGATATTGAGGCCAGGTAATGAACAGTCTTTTAAGGAACTTAGGGTTAATATCCTTGTAAAGATCAGATGATTTCAGAGAGCAGAGGAGACTGTCAAGAGGGGTGAGCCCCTGAGCTGGCCATATTTCAAGTGTTAAGTATGAGAGAGAGAGAGAGAGAGAGAGAGAGAGAGAGAGAGAGAGAGAGAGATATCAGAGCATTCCCCTCAAGTCTGGGTCTAGGAAAGGCCATGTGGAGAGAGAGAAGGGGAATGGGAGGAAAGGAAAGAGTAAAGCCTCAGACACACTGGAAATTCCTTGCAGTAAGGAGGTATCCCACCCTGAATCTAGGAGTGCAGAACAGGATCACATGTTTGCAAGGGTGGCATACCACAAGTGTGGAGAGCAGAACAGTCAGTTGAGTCATGGTCCTGCCACTGGCATCCTTGCAGGAGGAAGAGGACAGCACCAAAATCCAAGACTAGTCAAGACATCTGGTTAATTCCGTGTGGTCCAAAAAAACAGAAGGGGGTTGTAGAGGCCTGAGAAACGGAAGGTGTGAGGCTAGAAGCCAGTAAAACAAAATGCAGGAGCCTAGAGGCAGTAGAAGGGAAAAAGAGAGAGGAAGATCCAGGAAGAGAATGCAGAGGGACAGGAGTGGAGAAGATGTATGAAAGTGAAGAAAGTGGAGGCAGGATGAGATGGTACTTTAGGAGGAATCTGTGGTGGATGTTTCTAGCCTACAGCTGGTGGCTGGTGTGCCTGAGGCTTTACCTGCTAAACCCAAGGAAGGCAAGTTTTGGCTCTCTAAGTAATGACATCAGGTATGTTAGGTTTGCATCAGTGTGACCACAAAATGAAAGAAAAAGACCAGGCCTATGCACCAGGGGGCAATTTTTCTTGTGGAATAGCTCAGACTGAGCTCTAAGAGGAGAAGAGCAGCCCATTATTTCTATGTATGTGTATGAATTTACATTTCCTGCATATGTGTAAGTGCACAAATGTATGCAATGCCTGTGGAGGTCAGAAGAGGGTGTTGGATTTCCTGGGACTGGAGTTAAGGTGGTTTATAGCCACCACATGTGAGCTGAAATTTTAACCCCCGTCCTTTGTTAGAGAACTCATTGGTATTAAATACTGAGCCATCACTCTAGTTCGAGGCTTTTATATATGTTAAAAATATTTTGAGTTTTTTTTTATATACCCAGAAGACTCATCTTACTGTAGAGATCCATGCACAGCTGTATTTATTGCCACTCTGTTCACAATAGCAAAAAACTGGAATCAACCCAAATGCCCCTCAAATGACGAGTGGATAGAGAAAATGTGGTACATGTACACAATGGAATTCTATGCAGCAGTAAAGAAAGACAACATAATGAACTTTGCAGGTAAATGGATGGAGCTCAAAGACATCATGTTAAGTGAAGTAACACAGTCCCAGAAAAACAAACAACAAATGGTATCTCTCATATGTGGACGCTAATACAAATAACCCAGTTATAAATATTTCTTGTGGAGAGGGATGCATATTAAAAGAACAACAACAGAATGATTGCATCAGAAGGCTGACTGAAATGGTGACTCGGGAGGGGTCGGAGGGGTGGGAGAGGGACAGGGGTGTATATTCGATTGGTGCATATTTAATTGACGTGAGTTCAACAATTACCCAGTTTTGCCCAGACTCTGTCTACAGGATACATTGTATTTTAGGACTTAGTAAAAGTAAATATGTGCATATTGGACAACATTTGTTTGAAGGCTGATAAAAACGGTAATGCATCTGAGTTAATTGGTGGTATAAATTGCTCTTGTCCACATTAGCATTAACTAAAATCTGTATAACAATTACTTTGGGATTGGTATAAACAAATGTTCTCTATAATTTTGCTGTCATATAGTATCACCTGGTAGCAACCTCTTTCACCTATAGGATGATTTAACTCAAAAATGAACTTTGTTTCCCAAGTTAATCACATACAGTAACCCAAAACAGCATGGGTGAACTTGATGAAATCTGTGCCTTGATTCCACCCTATAGGTATGTATAAAACAACTGCTTTTTTGAGACTCATGGGTCAAAACTAAACACCTTAAATAAAAAAGGGGGATATAGATAGATATGAAAACTTTTTGTCAAAAAACCTTGCAACCCAAATCTTAAAACTAACTATGGGAAAGGATTTGTATGTTCCAACAGGCCAGAGTATCACCAACTTAATGGCTGAGAAAGAAAATGCAGCTTTGCAGTGAGTAGGATGTACCAGAAAGTGCCAGCAGAAGGATTGACTCCTCTGCGCATTGAAGGGAAGAAATGCCTCAGATTGCTGCAGACATCAGGCCCCTCTGTGGATCCTACTAGTAACAACTATTTTTAATGATTCCTAACGAAGCTTACCTTCTAGGTGCTGCAAAGGTTTTAATACAAGAGACTTTCTTAACTCCCCCCCATAGAATAAAGAGAAATAAGAGGATGATGAGGTCATTCTCCAGCTGTAGATTGGAACCAGCTGTTATAGAAGTGTTCTCTTGTAAAATCAGTAAAACTGCCTTCTTTAATTGACTAATGGACATAGAAACTGTGAAAAGGATTATTTTCTATTCAGAACCAAATATAATGCTAAAGTCTCCTTAAGCTATGCACTTAAACAAAATATATCAATACAGGAGCTCTGACATCAACAATGGATTATTCTACCAAGGAGATGTTGGCCAGGGGATCCAAGCCCCCACAAATGGTAAAGGCTCCTTGCCTCCTAACTGGGATATCTGCAGGAAGAGAGGCGATAAGGCCCTGCTGTTGAAGACCTGATACAAACATGGAAAAGATGTATGGAGACCGCACTTGCAAGTATACAGATGGTCTCTGGGATGCCAGAGAGTGTTACCAAAGACCACTAAACCAATAAAGCAAATATAGGTCTCCTTGAGTCAAGCAAGACTCCTCCGTCAGCACCAGCTACACCTCATCTGCCTGGAAATACTGTGCAGCAGTGGCAGCCATATGTCTGTATATCCCAAATCTAATTGGCTATTGGCTCTCTCCTTGGAGGAATAACCCACGGCTGATGTCACAAGCTTACATCCTCTAATGGTTAGGAGATGTTATAAACCACACGAAGACCCTGCCATACTTGACAGAAGAAAATGTAGATCATGAATTGACATACCATCCAAACATCTGTGTCTATACCAAAGTAACCTACCATAACAATTAGTACTGTTTAAATACCCATATATCTAATTGTGTGTGCTTCATTAGTAGGATCGAAAGGCTATATATTATACTGTTTAAATACCTAAATATCTAATTGCATGTGCTTCATTAGTAGGATCGAAAGGTTATGCCTGGACAAGCTGGCAGCCCATGAAAGAAAACAGCCAGAACTGACTAGAGACCAAGACATCAGCTCCAGAGAAAGTAGAGTGTTTTGCTTCTCATCCACCTGTGCCCCTTTTCTAAGCCTAGGGAACAATCTGCGGAAGAGGGGGCGTGGTAGAATGTAAGGGCTTCGATTGGGGTTAATGGTGAAACTACAACAATATAGACTGGACACTCATTTGATCAACTTGATTGAACATACAAGCCCCCCCTGCAGGATGGTGGGACCCATGAGCTGTGTGGGTTTGGGCACAACTGCTTGCAAATTGGTTTT
This sequence comes from Rhizomys pruinosus, assembly GCA_009823505.1. Classification (NCBI taxonomy): domain Eukaryota; kingdom Metazoa; phylum Chordata; class Mammalia; order Rodentia; family Spalacidae; genus Rhizomys; species Rhizomys pruinosus. The sequence continues at coordinate 89,113 of VZQC01014220.1, read as the reverse complement.
ACATGAAGGACGCTTGTACTCACAAATTATCACTTATTGTTAAAAAAATGAAAACAAAACAAAACAAAACAAAAAAGCAGAGAAAGATGCCGAAAACTTATGGCAGAATGCATGATCTGGGATGGGTAGGGGTGGGGTGGGGGGACGGGAAGGGGATAAATGCCTGTACTGAATTGGAATATGATGTATGAAGTACACAAAGCATCAATAAAAAAAAAGAAATAATAAAAATTAAAAAAATATTTTGAGTTTTTGCACATTTCATATACTAGATTTCAATAAAATTTAAACTGTCTACACCATCCATGCCCCACCATAGCCACCCTAAAACCTACTCAATTTTGTACAGGTTGTCATACATGTGAAGTCCTATCTGGTTAATCATTTGAAACAAGATGAGCCATGATTCATGTCCACCTACTAAAGTGGAGATAACCTATCTAGTGGCTCTCCCTTAAAAAAAGATCTACTATCCTTCACACAGCAGTAATCTGTTGCCAATAATTCCTAGGCTCAGGTTGGGGACTTATGTCCTGCTACCTTATTCTATGCTGGATTTTATTTTAGTGAATTGTCATGGATCCGGTGCATGCTGGTTATAGCAAATCCACCTGAGCAAGTACACAGTGACCTGAAAGCTTCTGTTTCCTTATGTTCATGTACCAATTCTGGATCTTGCAATCGCTTATCCACATTTTCTCCAGAACCATGGGTGGGTGAGCTTTAATACAGGATTCCTACCTAGGGACACACACTCTGTAGTCAGTTATTCTCTAAAACTTAGACAGTTGTTGCCTTTTGCATTCATCATACTTTGCTGTGTGTGGAAGCTCCCAGGTGACATTTGAAATATCAGTTGGTATTATCTGTATTCCCTGTTTCATGATCCATGGGCCTTAGGTATAGAGGTGGCACTATAGCTGTGTCAGTTAGGCGTGGTCAACTCTCAGATATTTATTCTCTGTGTGATCAGTTGAGGAACTCTGTAATAGCTTCCATCTGCTGCAAAAAAGAAGCTTATTTATGAGTCCTGTGTGGTAGACTTCTCTGTCAATGAAAGGATCCATATTTAGCATACAGTAAGTATTTTCATTTCTCTAAAGATAGGACAGAGATAGGCTTTTCTCTAAGATTTATGACTGCAGCAGCTATGTGTATGTGACTATATTTACAGTGCCACCCATGAATTCATTCTCATTGAGAGGGCTTTTTGTACAATTATATAGTTTTTTATTAGCTCCCTAGATAAAAGTGCTACTACATAGCATCTGCATGGTAATTGATGGCTGTGGGAACAGCCTGTGCTATTTTGGGAGCCTCTTGGACTACCATGCCCAATAACTCAATAAAAAGTTTCCTTGCAGGGCCATGTCTTCCTTATTGTTTATCCTTCACATATATACTCATATTGAGAAATTGTATGTGTATTTTGGGGGAGGTGAGTTAATACATTTCCCTCTCGGTTTTTATGACACTTAAGCTTTACCACTCCTCTCAACTTGTTTAACCTCCATCTCTGTTCCCTATTTTAAACACCTCCATTCCCCCCATATTCCTGTTGATAATACCTGTCTTCTATTATCCCCCTCTCTGAAGTTCCTTCTTTCCATTTCCCACCATGCTTCTCAGTATGATATTCCCCACTCCAAGTTGATTGCCCCCATTTTCTCAATTTCTCCCTTGATTACATTTGTTTCCTACTATTCCCCTCTCTCAGGCTCTTTCCTTTTACTTTCATGATTCCTTTCCATATTCCTGGATCCTGTTGTTACATCAGGATATATACTTACATATAACTGATTGGTGAGAAGATATGCAAATGAGGGAGAATATATGTCTCCTGGTTTTCTGAGTCTGTGTTATTTCACTGAGTATAACTGTTTATAGAACCATCCATTCACCTCAGATTTCATATTTTGTAAATTCTGAGTGGAACCCCATTGTGAAAATATAAAATATTTTCATTAACCATTTGTCAGTTGAAGAACATTAGTGTCATTTCTATTTCTTAGCACCAAACTTGGATGTTTAGGTTCCTCTATATTAGAATGTGTCCACATTGCCAGCATTTGGTGTCTTTTGTTCCACTTACCTTAGCCAGTTTCACTGACATAAGATAATCTGCATTTCTGAGTTAGTAAGAAGGTTGACCAATTTTGGGGTGTATCCTATTCATCTTTATTTCTTTCTTTGATAAATCTCTGTTCAGGTCCTCAGCTCATCCTTTTATTTGATCATTTATTTTATTCTTCATTTGTTTTTGGATTTCTTTGTATATTTTGGATATTAATCATCTGTCAAAAGTGTAGCATGTGAAGATTTTCTCCCAGTCTTCAGTTTCGTGGTTTTCTTTGCTGTACATTAGATTTCTATTTTAATGAGGTATAACTTGACTGTTGATCTTAATTCCTGTAAACTGATGAACTTAGAAATTCCTTTCCTCTACCTATATCTGAAGGGGACTTCATGTGTATTCTTCAGTTTCAGAATTTCATATTTCATACTGAGATCTTTGATCCATTTGGAGTTCACTTTGTGCAAGGTAAGAGTCTAAGTTCATTCTTTTATAGGTACAAATTCAGGTTTAGCAGCCTTTTTTGTTAAAGATGCTTCCTTTGCTCCATTGTATGTCCTTGGCGGATTTGCCAAATAAAATGACTGAAATTCCATGCACCAATGTTTAATCTTATATTATCTTCCCCTTCTCCTTCTTTCTGATTTTTATTGTCAGTATCATGCTGTTGTTATAAATATAGCTCTGTAATATTGCTTGAGATCTGATATGTTGACCTATCAGGTATTGCTCTTTTTGCTCAACATAGCTTGGACTATCTGTTTTTTTTTTTTTTTTTTTTTTTTTTTTTTTTGTGATTCTGGCATAAATGTCAGGAAAATTTTTCTAGCTCTGAAGAATGTTATTGGAAAGGTAATTGGCATTGCCTTCCTTCTACAGGCTGCTTTTGTTAGGATCTTCTTTTTCAAAATAGTAATTGTACCTATCTATGGTCACTGTATATGCTTTCATCTCTTAATTTTGTCCTCTTTCTAGTTCTCTGAAGTTTTAACGTTTCCTTTGTATTCATCTTTGATGTCTTCACTTAAGATTATTTCTGGATATTTTTGAGGTTATCATGAATAGGGGTGGTTTCCATCTATTCTTTCTACTAATTCATTTTTTCTTAAATATAGAAAGCTTGATTTTGTCTCACAAATATTGATCATTTCCAGCAGTTTTCTGGTGGAGCTTTGGGATCGCTTCATGTATACTAGTGCATATGTGTTAACAGTTAATTATGTTTATTTTTCCTTTTACAGATTTTTTTTTATTTCAGTATTTATTGATGCTTTGTGCATTTTCATACATCATTTCTCCTAAGTTCAATAGTGCATCATTTTCTGTTCCCTTTACTGGTCGCCTTGGCGCCCCCGCTCGCTTGTTGGCCAGGCTGACTTCGTTACCTACGGTTATCCCTTTTAATAGTAAAAATCAAACAAAAACAACAAACCCTGAAAGATCCAGGACAGTTATGGCAGAAGTACACCATCGACAATTGCGCCCAGATGCAGGGTTGTAATTGCGCGTGCAGGTGAGGGGCAACGTGAAATGGCGATGTATATGCCTCTTGCAGGTGTCCACTGGGATTTTTTTGTGTCATTTTTTAGCTATATAGTGATAATCCATGAGTAAAGCATCCTTTGTGCAAAAACAATCTACAGACCGCTGTGCCCAAACCCAGTCCCAATCCAGTGGGGGTGGACAGTTTGTTTATTAAATCAGTTGAGGTCATGAGTGTCCAGCACTCATTGCGCTTGTAATTGTTTCACCATTCACGCTCCAATCGCAAGCTGTTAAATTCGCTATCCTGCCCTCTCTCCGCCAGATGTTGCCTAGAGTGCCTTTACGATAATTTAGGGGCATTCGGTTGAAGGTGGAAAGTAAACCAGTATAGCTCTCCTCGGAGCTTTGTCGGATCCGAACTGACTTAAGTCTTGAGACTCGCTGTCGTCAATTGCTATCCTGATCCTCTATTTCCGATCCATAGGGCCATGCACCACACAGTTATCAGTAATGTTCAGTGTAGTACACACTTTTCTCACCTGACTATATCGAAGCAGCAAGCATTCACGGATATTTCTATTCGGTAATAAGAGGCAATGAGTAAAGACAGCAAATATATTAAAGTGTTAGAATGAATGAGCTATAGAGTGTACTAACTTCGTACCTATTTGGAGTGATAGAAACACATATCGTTTTAGACTGATAATGTTGGAACAAGAATACACATTGAATCTTACATCTTAATATACGCCACCTGCTTAGATAATGATAAGAGGAGGGATCCTTAGGTATGATGGAGTGCCTTATAACATACTACCTATACTCTGCTCAGTAGGCATGGCTTAGCATTTGAATGGCAAGTCAAAAGGCATGAGAAATTATTTCTCTCTGCACAGGAGAGAGCCATAGCGCATTAGATTTGGGATATACAGGCATATTGTTGCCACTGCTGCACAGTAATTTCCAGGCAGGTGAGGTGTAGCGGTGCTGACGGAGGATGTCCTGCTTGAATCAGGGAGTCCCGTATTTGCTTTGATTGGTTTAGTGGCCCTTTGGTAAACTCTCTGGCATTCAGAGGCCATCTGTACACTGGATGTGCGGTCTCAATTCATCCCTCCCATGTTAATGTCAGGTTTTCGGCAGCAGGTCTTATCACTCTCCTCCTGCAGTATCCCAACTAGGTGGCAAGGAATCCTTCTTTTGTGGGCCTTGGATCCCCTGGCCAACATCCCCCTGCCTAGAACAATCCATTGCTGATGTAGAGCTCCGCATTTGAATTCAAATTCCTACATTTGCCTAAGTGCATAGCCCAATGACTTTGTATTTATATTTTGGTTGACAGAGTTGATCCTTTTCACCGCAGTTCATATGTCTATTTTTCAATTAAAGAAGGCATTTTAACCGGTTTTATAAGAGATATTCTACTATAGTTGTCTCAATTTACAGTTGAGAACGACTCATCATCGTCATATTTCTCCTTGTTCATTGGGGGGAGGTAAGAAAGTCATATCAAAACCATTGTTGCACCTAGAAGGTATAAGTTTCATTAGGAATCATTATAAATAGTTTTACATGTAGGATCCACAGAGGGTTCGATACTTATGGCATCTAAGGCTTTTTTCCTTTCAGTGTTCAGACGGGTCAACCTTCAGTTGCCACTTTTTGGTACTCCCTCAATGCAAAGCTGTGTTTTTTTCTTTCTCAGCCGTTAGTTGGTGACATTTTGTCCTGTTTGAACAAACAAATTTTCCTGTAGCTAGTTTAAAATTTGAATTGCAAGGTTTTTGACGAAAAGGTTTCAAGTCTGTCTGTACCCCCCCTGTTTTTTTAACCCATGAGTCTCAAAAAGACAGTTGTATTATACATAACTATAGGGTGGAATCAAGGCCCCGATTTCATCAAATTCACCATGTTGTTTTTGGGGTGACTATATATGATTAACTTGGAAGCAAACTTAAGTTTTGCGTTAATCATCTTAAGAGAATGCTACAAGGTGACTACTCGTACAACAGAGAAATTATAGAGAACTTTTGTATGTGTCAATCCCAAGTTTATTGCTCTACAGATTTTGTGTAAAACAATGTGGACAACAGCAAATTATAATCTACATTTAACTCAGATGCATTACCGTTTTATCAGAGTCTGTAAACCAATGTTGTTTATCTCACATATTTATTTTAATAAGTCCTAAAACAACACCATGTATTCCTGTAGACAGTGTCTAGGCAAAACTGGGTACTTGCTGAGCTAACGTCAATTAAATATGCCTTTATTGAATATACATCCGTGTCGCTCTCCCACCCATTCCCCCTTCACAATTCACCCTTTCAGGCCATTTTCTGATGCAGTTTTCTGTTGTTGTTCTTTTACTATGCATCCCTCTCCATGAGAAATATTTATAATCTGGTTGTTGTACTAGCATCCACATATGAGGGACAAAATTTTGTCGTTTGTTTTTCTGGGAACTGTGTTACTCACTTAACATAAATGTCTTCAGCTCCATAAACATTTACCTGAAAAAGTCGTCATGATGTTGTCCCTTTTTGCCACTGCATAGAACCCATTGTAATACATGTCCACATATTTTTCTAAAAGGTCATGAGAAATATATGCCCATCGTACAGTTTTGAGGGGCTACCTGGGCTGGTTCCCAGCTTTTTGCTAATTGTGAACAAGGCTGCAATAAACATAGCTGTGCATGTATTTTGCAGTAAGTTGTGTCTTTGGGTAAGATATACCCAGGAGTGGTATGAACTGGGTCCAAACGGAAGGTCAATTTTTGAGTCTTTAAGTTATACTGCTTTTCCATAGTGGCTATACTGTTTTGCATTCACACCAGCAATGGATGAGTGTTTCCCCTTTCGCCACAACCTCCCCAGCCAAACTTGGTATCATTCGCTGTTCTTGACCCTAGCCAGTCGTATTGGAGTATGGTGATATCTCAAAGTGGTTTTATTTGCATTTCCTTACTTTATTAGCAATGTTGAACACTTTTAAGCATGTTTCTCAGCCATCTCTAATTCCTCCTCTGGTGAAGTCTCTATTCCAGATCTTTGCTCCATCTTTTGAGTGCTTCAATTTGTTTTCTTTTCTTCTTTGTTTTTTGGGCAGTGAGTAGCTTGCATACTCTGGAAATTAATGCTTTGGTCAGATGTTTCTGCAGTGAGGTTTACTACTCACTCTGTGTGGGTTGTCTCTTCACTTCCTTTATTGCTTCCGTTGATGTACAGAAGCTATTGAGTTGTTAATGAGTTCCCATTTTCAATTGTCGATCTTATTTCTTGGCAGCTGCTATCTGATTTAGACAGTCTTTCCTACACCTATGTCTTGAGTCTGCTGCCAACTTCTCTTCTGTCCACCTCCAGATTTTGGGGTTTCACATTTGGGTCTTTGGTCCATCTGGAGTTGACCCTTTGTACAGGTGAGAGGTAAGGGTTTAAAATTTGTCCTTCTACAAGTGTTGATCCAGTTTTGTCAACACACTTGCTGAAGATGCTGTCTTTCCCTCATTTTGTGGTCTTCTTGGCCCTGTCAAATATGAGGTGGCTGAAATTGTATTGAGCTCAGTTCTGGATGTTCAGTTTTAATTCATTTGGTCTACTTGTCTGTTTTTTGTGCCAGTACAGGCGTTTTTATGACTATAGCCCTGTAGTGCTTAGTTTGATGTTCTGGTATAGCGATCCCCCCTGTATTGCTCTTTTCAAACTACAGCGGTTCCTTTGGATATTTGGGGTCTTTTGTTTTCCAAATGAAATTGAGGATTTTTTTCCAAAGCCTGTGAAGAAACTCCTTGGGATTTTGATTGCGATCAGGATTAATTCTGTACACTAGTTTGGGTACGATGGACATTTTTACTATATTTATTTTCCATCCATGAGCATGGGAGGTTTGTCCATCTCTGATGTCTTCCTGCATTTCCTTTTGCAGGGGTTTAAGATTTGTTTGTAGAGATCTTTTTTGGTGTCTTTGGTTAAGGTTTGCGTTCCTAGGTATTTTGTTTTGAGGCTCATTGTGAGTGGGAAGAGTCTCCTTATATTCCTTATCAAAGTTGCTTGTTTGTTGGTGTAAAAAAGAAGGCTACTGTTTTTTCTAGATTTTATTTTTTGTATCCTGCAACTTTAAACCAAAGCTATTAAATCACTTCTAGAGTTTTCTGGTGGAATTCTTAGCCATCCCTATGTAAACAATCATATCATCCAGCAAATAGGGATAGTTTGAATTCCTCTTTTTAATTAGAAAATCCTTTAATTTCCTTTTCTTGCCTTATTGACTTGGCAAGTGGTTCCAAGCACCATATTGAAGAGGCGTGGTGACAGGCGGCAGCCTTACCGAGTTCCTACCTCTAAAGGAATGCTTCTGTCATTTTTCCGTTTAGGATGATATTGCTGTGGGTTTCGCTGTAATGGCTTTGATTACATTGGAGGAATGATCCCTCTGGCATTCTCCTCTAGGACTTTAAGTATGGAAAGGATGCTGGATTTTGTCAAGGCTTTTCTCCACTCCACATTGAGATGATGGTGTGGTTTTTGTCCTTCATCCATTGATATGTTTTGATGATGTTTATTGATCTTTCGTATGTTGAACATCCCTGCATCTCATGGTATGCATCCAACTTGGTCATGGTGGCAGAT
>VZQC01014220.1:0-77638 GCA_009823505.1 Rhizomys pruinosus | reverse complement strand
CCCAAAGGCACAGCCGCACTGGCCGCCGGACTCTCCGGACCCTCTGGCCCAGCGCCCGGGTCCCGCCCTCAAGGCCCCGGCTCCCAAGCTACTTGCCCAGGTGGCTTCTGGGTATCCTGCCCAAAGGCGCAGCCACACTGGCCGCTGGACTCTCCAGACCCTCTGGCCCAGCGCCCGGGTCCCGCCCTCAAGGCCCTGGCTCTGAAGCTACTTGCCCAGGTGGCTTCTGGGTATCCTGCCCAAAGGCACAGCCGCACTGGCCACCGGACTCTCTGGACCCTCTGGCCCAGCGCCCAGGTCCCGCCCTCAAGGCCTCAGCTTCCAAGCTACTTGCCGAGGTGGTAAACTTGAAACTTCAAGCACAATACTGAAACGGAGTGGAGATAGTGCCAAGCCTTGTCTGGTTCTTGATTTTAATGGGAATGCCTCCAGTTTTCAATCATTTAGAATGATGTTGGCTGTGGTTTTCCTATATAAAACTTCCATTATGTTGAGATATGTTCACTCTAGAGAAATTTCATCTAGGAATTTTAATATGAATATGTGCTGTATTTTGTCAAAGGCCTTTTTATACATCTAATGAAATGACCATGTGATTTTTGTCTTTAAATTCATTTATATGCATTATTACATTTTTGACATAAAGATATTGAACTATTCCAGCACCTCTGAAATAAAGCCCTACTTGATCTTTTTGGATGATCGTTTGATGTGTATCTCTATGCAGTTTGCAAGTATTTAATTTTATTTTTTACTTTTATTATTTTTATTTTTTAATAATAAGTAATAAATAATGAATACAGGCATCCTTCATGTAAAACGAATTTGCAAGCAGCTATGTCCAAACTTGTACAGCCCAAGGTCCCCATTGTCCAGTTGGAGGGACTTGTATGTACAAGTATGTTGATCAAATAAGAGTCCAGTCTATATTGCTGTAGTTTCACAATTCACCCCAATCACAGCCGTTACATACTACCATGCCTTATCTTCCGCAGGCTTTAGGAAAGGGGCACAAGTGGGCGACAAGCAAAAAAGTCTACTTTCTCTGGAGATGTTGTTTTGGACTCTGATCAGTTCAGGCTGTTTCCTTTCATGGGTTGGGAGTTTATCCAGGAATAACCTTTTAATCCTACTAATGAAGCACAAGCAATTAGATATATAGGAATTTAAACATTACTAATTTTTTTTTTTTTTTGGTTACATTGGTATAGACACAAGAGTTTGGATGGTATGCTAATCCATGAACTATAGCTTTTCTGTAAAAGAAGACAAGGTCTTACTGTGGCTTATAACATCTCCTAACCACTAGAGGATGTAAGCTTGTGGCATAACCCTTGAATTATTCCTCCAAAGAGAGAGCTAGTAGCCAATTATATTTAAGATATACAAACATATGGCTGCCATTGCTGCACAGTATTTCCAGGCAGATGAGGTATAGCTGATGTTGATGGAAGAGCCTTGCTTGACTCAAGGAGAACAAAATTTATTTAGTGGCCTTTGATAACACTCTCTGGCATTCCAGAGAACAACTGTGCACTTGCAAGTGTAGTCTCAATACATCTTTCCCATGCTTACACCAGGTCTTCAACAGCAGGGCCTTACCACCTTTCTTCTTGCAGGTATCACAGTTTGCTGGCAAAAGCCTTTATCTTTTGGGGGGCTTGGATCCCCTAGCCAACATCTCCTTGGCAGAATAATCCATTTCTGATAACAGACCTCTCCTGTATTAATATATTTTGCTTAAACAGTTTATAAAGACTTTAGAATTATATGTGGCTCTGAGTAGAGAATTATCCTTTCCCAGTTCCTATGTCTATTAGTCAATTAAATAAGGCAGTTACACTGGTTTTATAAGAGATTACCTCTATAACAATCGGCCCTAATTAAGAGTTAGGGAATGACTTCATTACCATCATGTTCTTTTTTTAAAAATTATTTAATGATGTTATATGTATTTCATACATCATTTTTCATTTCTGTTCAGGCATATTCCCCTATCCCTTCCCCCCACCCAGCCACATCCAATCCCAGATCATGCATTCTGCCATAACTGTCCTGCATCTTTCTCTCAGTCTTTTTTTATGCTTAGGAATTCACATTTTTCTCCATTAATTTCATATTACTCTAAAATATGGATACATACTCTGTAGCCATATACAGTAATTACAGAGTCTGAAAATAATTGGTGGGTGGATTCTAGAGCCCATTTTGAGTTTCACATTATAACAACATAGTTGCTTTCAGATAAACAGAAATATAACCATACTGTTGCTCAGCTTGCGTTTCATCTGGGTGATTTGGTGTTACACAAATGAGGGAAAACATTCTCTGTTTGTCATTCTGGGACTGTGTCACCTTGCTCAGCATAATGGATTTGAGCTCTATCCATTTACCTGCAAAGTTCATAATGCCATCCTTCTTTACTGCTGAATAGTACTCCACTGTGTAGATGTACCAAAATTTTATCATCCACTAGTCTCTTGAGGGGCACATGTGTTGGTTCCAGCTCTTCGCTATTGTGAAGAGAGCTGTAATAAATATGGATGTGCATATGTCTTTGTGGTAAGATGAGTCTTTGAGGTATATTCCCAGGAGTGTTATGACTGGGCAAGGGGGTAAGCTTGTTCCAAGGATATTTAGGGTTCTCCACACTGCTTTCCATAGTGGTTGTACAAGTTTACATTCCCACCAGCAGTGGATGAGTGTTCCCCTTTCCCCACAACCCCTCCAGCATCTGTTGTATTTTGTTTTCTTGATCTTAGCTAGCCGTACTGGAGTGAGATGGTATCTGAGAGTGGTTTTAATTTGCATTTCCTTAATTATTAATGATGATGAACACTTTTTATGATGTTTCTCAGCCATTTTAATTCTTCACTGGTGGAGACTGTTCAGCTCTTTACTCCATCTTTTGAGTAGGTCATTTGTCTTCTTACTTCTTTGTTTTTTGAGTATTTTAAATATTCTTGATGTTAATGCTCTGTCAGATGTGTCACTGGTAAAGATTTCTTCCCACTCTGTGGGTTTTCTCTTCACCTTCTTGATTGTTTCTTTTGCTGTACAGAAGCTTTTGATTTTTATGAGGTCTCACTTGTCAACTGTTGACCTCACTTCCCATGCATCTGCTGTCTGATTTAGAAAGTCTCCTCCTGCACCTACGTCTTGTAGGTTGTTGCCAACATTTTCTTTTATCACCTTCAGGGTTTCAGGCTTCACATTGAGACATTTGATAAACTTGGAGTTTATTTTCATGCAAGGTGAGAGGTAGGGGTTTAATTGTGTTCCTTTACAGATCTTGATACAATTTTGCCAGCACCATTTGCTGAAGATGCTGTCCTTCCTCCATTGAGGGTTTTTTGCCCCTTTTTCAAATATGAGGTGGCCGAAATTGTATGAGCTTGAATTTGGATCTTCAATTTTGTACCATTGGTCAATGGATCTGCTTTTTTGGCAGTACCAGGCTGTCTTTATGACTATGGCCCTGTAATATAGTTTGAAGTCTGGTAGGGCAATCCCCCATATATTGCATTTTTCACTCAGGGTTGCTTTAGCTATTGGGGTCTTTTGTTTTTCCATATGAATTTAATGATTTTTTTTTCCAAGTCTGTGAAGAAGCTCATAGGGATTTTGATGGGGATTGCATTGAATCTGTATATCAGTTTGGGTAAAATAGACATTTTTACTATATTAATTTTCCCAATCCAAGAGCATGGGAGGTATTTCCATTTTTTGATGTCATTTTCAATCTCCTTCTTCAGGGTTTTAAAATTTTTGTTGTAGAGATCTTTGGTATCTTTGTTCCCAGGCATCTTATTATTTTTGAGGCTATTGTGAGTGGGAAGGTCTTCTTGTATTCTTTCTTCACATGTTTATTGTTGGTGTAAAGTAATGCTAATGATTTTTCTATGTTAATTTTGTAACCCGATACTTATTAAAACTCTTAATTGTTTCTAGAAGTTTTCTGGTGGAGTTTTTAGCATCCCTTAGGTAAACTATCATATCATCTGCAAAAAGGGATAGCTTACCTTCTTCTTTTCTGATTAATACTCCTTTAATTTCCTTCTCTTGTGTTATTGCCCTAGCAAGTGTTTTGAGCACTATGTTGAAGAGGAGTGGCAATAGGGGGCAAGCTTGCCGGGTTCCTGCCTTTAAGGGAAATAGTTCCAATATTTCTCCATTTATGATGATGTTGACAGTGGGTTTGCTATATATGTCTTTGATCATGTTGAGGAATGTTACTTTCATTCTTATTCTCTCTAGGACTTTAAACATGAACGGATGCTGGATCTTGTCAAAGGCTTTTTCTGCATCAATTGAGATGATTGTGTGGTTTTTGTCTTTCAGTCCATATATGTGTTTTATGATATTTTTTGATTTATGTAAGTTCAAACATGCCTGCATCTCTGGTATGAATCCAACTTGATCACTATGGATGATCTTTTTGATGTGGATCTGTATGAGATTTTCAAGTACTTTTGAGAATTTTTGCATCTATATTCATTAGTGAGGTGGGTCGATAGCTTTCTTTTTTTGCTTGCATATTTGCCTGGCTTTGGTATTAGAGTGATGCTGGCTTCATAGAAGGAGTTTGGGAGAATTCCCTCTGTATCCTTCTAAACAGTTTGAGTAGCAATGATTATAAGACCTTTGTAAAAGATTTATAGAATTCTGCTGTGAAACCATCTGGACCAGGGATTTTTTTAGTTGGGTGTCTTTTAATTACATCTTCAATTTCCTCTAATATTATAGGTCTATTTAAACTGTTAATCTCTTCTTGGTTAAGTATTGTTGGTACCCAGGATTTCAGATATTCGTCCATTTCTCTTAGGTTTTCGAATTTATTGGAGAAGATATTTTTGAAGTATTCCCATATGATTGTCTGGATATTTTCTTTGTCTGTTGTGATGATTCCCCTTTTATCACTAATACTATTGATTTGGAGTTGCTCTCTCTTTTTTTTTCTTTTTTTTTTGTTTGTTTGTTTAACTGGGCTAGAGATCTATTTTATTTATTTTTTCATAGGACCAGCATTTGGATTCGTTGATTTTAAGTATTGTTTACTTTGTTTCTATTTCATTGATTTCTGCTCTGATTTTTGTTATTTCTACATGTCTGTTGGTTTTAGGCTTCATTTGTTGTTGTCTCTCAAGTGTTTTTAGCTGCAGTGTCAGGTCGTTTATTTGTTCCCTTTCTGTTTTCTTGATGTGGGCACTTAGGGCTATAAGTTTCCCTCTCAAGACTGCCCTTTAAAATACCCTACAGGTTTTGTTGTGTTGTATTGTCTTTTTCATTCAGTTCCTTGGATACATTTATTTCACTATTTATTTCTTCCCTGACCCATTCATTGTTCAGGATTGTGTTGTTTAGTCTCCATGTGTTCTTGTAATTAGTTGGACTTATTCTGGTGTTCATATTGAGCTTTATTGCAATGTGGTATGATAGAATGCATGGAATAATTTCTATGCTTTTGAATTTATTGAGGTTCCTTTTGTGCCCCAGTATGTAGTTGATTTTGGAGAATGCTCCGTGAGGTGCTGAGTAGAAAGAATATTCTCTGGTATTTGGGTGCAATACTCTGTAGATCTCTGTGAGGTCCATTTGGTTTATTGTATTGTTCAATTCTGATGCCTTTCTGTTTATTGTTTGTCCTGTTGATCTATCCAAGGGGCTCTGTGGCGTGTGGAAGTCTCTCACTCTTTGTGTGCTAGGATTGATCTGTGTCTTTATGTCTTGCAAAGTTGTGTTTACAAAGTTAGGTGCATCAGAGTTTGGTGCAGATATATTTGGGATTGTGAAATCTTCATGGTTCATTGGTCCTTTGATTAGGATCTAATGGCCCTCTTGTCTTTTCTGATTAATTTAACTTTGAGATCTATTTTGTCTGATATTAGTATAGCCACTCCAGCTTGTTTCTTGGTACCATTTGCTTGGAATACTTTTTCCATCCTTTCACTATGTGTTAGTCACATTTCTGTTGCTGTGATAAAGCACTATGACCAAGGAACTTATAAAAGGAAGAGTTTATTTGAGCTTATGATTGGCGGTTCCAGGGAATTAGAGTCCATTGTAGCGGGAGGCATGGCGGCTGGATCTGGAGCAGCAAACCAAGGGTCACATCTCACAAAGAGCACAGGAAACAGAGAGGGCAACTGTAGACCACAGAGGCTTGTTAAAACTCACTAAGCCTGCCCCCAGTGACACACTTCCCCAGCATGGCCACACCTTCTAAGACCTCCAAAAACAGCGCCACCAACTGGAGACAAATGTCTGAATACTTACAGCCTATGGGGTCACTCGTGTAAATCACCACACACTCTAAGGTAGTGTCTGTCTTGAGGGTGCGATGGGTTTCTTGTAGAAGGGTTCACTTTCCTAATTAATTCTCCCAGTCTATGCCTTCTGATTGGGAAGTGGAGACCATTAATATTTAAGGTTACTGTTGACAGATGTCTGTTGCTTCTTTTTACCTTATTTTTGGTTTGCATTCTTGGTTTAGGTTTATATTTACTCTGTTAAGAATTTGTTGTTTTCTCTCTTTAATTGCTTAGGGGATAGTTGCTTCTTTATTCTGTTTTTTGGATTGCTTCAAGGATTTTCTGAAGTATTAGAAATGTTTTCTTTCATCTTGTTCATGTCTTGAAATATTCTTCTTTCTCCTTCAAGCATGATTGCCATTTTTGCTGGGTATAGTGTCTGGGTTGGTATCTAAAATCGTTTAGTACAGGGAATGCTTTGGTCCACATTCTTCTAGCTTTCATGCTTTGTGCTGAGAAGTCAACTGTGATTCTGATGGGCTTCCCCTTATATGTAACGTGTTGTTTTTCTTTTGTGGCTTTAAGTATTTTGTCTTCGTTTTGAGCATCTAGTGTTTTAACAATTATATGGTGTGGGGAATTTCTTTTCTGGTCTTGTCTGTTCGGTGTTCTATGCGTTTCTTGTATTTGTATGGGTTTGTCTATTTTTGGTTTGGAGAAATTTTCTTCTATTAACCTGTTGAAGATTTGGTCAATAGTGTTGTCTTGGGATTCTTCTCCTTTCTCTAACCCTATGATGCAGAGGTTTGGCTTTTTCATAGTGTCCTACATTTCTTGGTTGTTCCACACTTGTGTTTTTTAAAAACTTTTCATAACGTTTACTTGAGCATTCTAGTTGGACCATGTTATTCTGTGTGTCTGATATTCCTTTTTCTGCTTCTTCCCTTCTGCTTCTGAGTCTTTTTCCCATCCTTTCCAGTTGATTGGATAAATGTTCAATTTCCTTTTTCATTTCCTCCTGTGATTACTTTAGTGTTTCCACTTCCTTCTGGAGCCTGTCATTCTCAGCTTGTGGGTCTTTGGTTCGTTGGTCACTTTCTTTTTCCCTTTCAGACAGGGATTTTTTCAGCATTTCCTCTTCGTTCTGGAGTTTGTCGTTTTCTCCCTTCAGTTCATTCCAAAGTTTGTCATTTTCTCCCTCTATGTCCTTTTTGAGTTTTTCAATCTCTCCCCTTAATTCTTTCCAATGATTATCATTATCACCCTCTGAAGATCCAAACTTGAGCATATACAATTCCAGTGACCTAATATTTGACAAGGGCGCTAAGAAGACACAGTGGAGGAAAGACAGCATCTTCAGCAAGTTGTGTTAGCAAAACTGGATCACCACTGTAGGAGAATGAAATTAAACCCCTACTTCTTGCTAAGTACAAAAGTCAACTCCAGATGGATCAAAGACCTCAACCTGAATCCAAAAATTTGAAGGTGATAGAAGAATTAGTTGGCAGCAGACTACAAGACATAAGAGTAGGAAAAGACTTGCTAAATCAGACAGCAGATACGCAAGAATTAAGGTTGACAATTGAAAATGGGACCTCAGTAAACTCAAAAGCTTCTGTACATCAAAAGAAGCAATCAAGGAAGTGCAGAGAAAACCCACAGAGTGGGAAGAAACCTTCACCACAGATACATCTGAAAAAGCATTGATTTCCAGAGTATATAAACTGCTCAAAAAACAACTTGAAACACAACATCCACAGCAAGCCACAGCACACAGTCAACAAACACATGCCATACATCACAAAACAATTCCTCCTGGAACATAGCTTCCATGAAAGTGTTATTTCCCATCTTGCAGAGATTCTAGCTTACCACCTTGTCTCCATGCCCCATGTTGGTGTCGCCATTTGTGTGGTCACCACTGAGATTTGTGGAAGGGCCCACTTAATACTAGGATGACCCATGTGGAAAGCCCGCACAAGAAAGCACACCATGTTTAGGCAGGTTGAGGTTCAAATGCAGAGAGAGATTTTATTCCAACATGTCTGCTTAAATGTCCATCATGACTCAATCCTCAGTGTCAGGGTGTGAGCTCCAGAAGCCCATCGGAATGCAGAGTCACCTAAGATCCTCGTTGCCCAAGAACCTGCACTACCAGGCATCTCCTTTGGTTATGCTAAAGCAGGCCACCCCTGATTACTTAGGAATCCTCTACCTCGTCCCTCATCCTTCGGAAGCCAGACTCCAGACTCCTGCAGAGTGCGCAACCCACCCCCACTCCCACTGAATCCGGCTCCCACCTTCTCCCTTAAATTCCCAAGCCAGACGCCATTCTTGGCTTGGCTCGGTTCTACCTCTCCTCTGAGCCCATCCCCGGCTACTCTGAATTAAACTTTGCTCTGAAGAGCTTAGACCTTGTGGCTTTTCATTCCAGGGGGAGTGCGCCATAACCTTACAAGAAGATGTGGCCATTCTGGAGGAAGTATGCCACTGGGGGTGTGCTTAGTGCGTTCAACAGGCCTTGCAGTCTCCAGTGTATCTCTCCTGGTTTCCTGTGCTCATTGGAAGATGTGAACCTCGGCTTTCTGCTCCAGACCCAGCCACCATACCTCCCCATCAAAATGGACTCTTCATACCCTGCAACCATCAATTGTAAGCTCAAATAACTCTTCCTTTTATAAGTTCCTTTGTTCATGGAGGTTTTATCACAGAAACAGAAGTAACTAACACAGAGCTATAAATTTCTCTCTTGGGAATGCTTTTGAAATGTCCAGTACATTTTTGGTGATGTATCCTTCTTTTGTTTAAATCCAGGAATGCTTTTACTTCTTTCTTTATTTCTTCTTTGACCCATTCATTATGCATGAGTGTGTGATTTAGTGTCCATTAGTTTTGTAGATACTATGGCTCCTTCTGGTATTGATTTATTTGACTGTGTTCTGATAGAATACATAGAATTATTATTATTTTTTTTTTATTTGTTGAGGTTTGCTCTATGTCCCACTGTGTGGTCAATTATGGAGAATGTTTCACAGGGTGCAAAGTAGAATGTATATCCTTTGGTGTTTGGGTGGAATATTTTGTAGATGTCTCTTACATCCATTTGGTGTATCATATTGTTCAATTCTGATGTCTCTCTGTTTATTCTTTAAACAGTTGACCTGTCCAATGGTCTCGTAAGGTATTGAAGTCTCCCATTCCCCATGTGCTGGGATTAATTGTGGATTGGCGTCCTGCAGAATTTTCTTATGAAGTTCAGTGCACCAGAGTTTGGTGCATAATTATTTATGATTGTGAAATCTTTAAGGCTGATTGATCCTTTGATTAGAATGTAGAAACCCTCTTTGTCTTTTCTGATTAGTTTTACATTGAACTCTATTTTGTTTGATATTAGAATAGCAACTCCTGATTGATTTTTGGTACCGTTTACTGGGAATATTTTGTTTTCTGTCCTCTCTCCTTAAGATGGTGCCTGTCCTTGAAGGCAAAATGCATTTCTTATAGACAACAAAAAGATGGATTCAATTTCTTAATCCATTCTCCCAATCTGTGTCTCTTGATTGGGGTGTTCAATTAATATATGTTTTTATTTTTTTTATTTATTTCCATATGTGTATGAATGTATTGTCTGCATGCCACTCTGTGCACCCGTGTCGTGCAATGCCGCGGAGGTCAGAAGAGGGTGTCGGACTCCCCTGGAACTGGAGTTCTCCTGGAATTGGAGTTTCAGCCGATTCGGCTGCCATGTGGGTTCTGGGGATCGAACCCGGGTCCTCTGCAAGAGCGGTCGGCACTCTTAACAGCTAGGCCATCTCTCCAGCCCCTTCAATTAATATTTAGGGTTATTATTGAGAGATGCATGTTGCTTCCCTTTCATTCATCTTCCATTTGCATTTTTAGTCTAGGTTTTTATTTACAAGATATTCCTTTATTAACTATTCTCTCTTGTCACTTGGGCATAGCTGCTCCTTTCCCCTGTCCTGTAAATTGCTTCAAATATTTTCTGAATGGTTGGTTTTCTAGACATGTATTATTTCATCTTGTTTATGCCATGAAACGTTTTTTATTTATCCTTAGACTATAATTGACATTGTTGCTGGGTAAAGTAAACCTGGGTTGGCATCTATACTCTTTTAACACTGGGAGGACTTTGTCCCAAACTCTTCTAGATTTCATAATTTTCATTGAATAGTCAGCTGTAACCCAGCCAGCTTGGCACTCACCAGGCTCAAAGAGAGAGGCAGGTTGGCACCTGGGGAATAGGTGAACACAGCACAAGGTGGACTTTTCACTCCCCTGGGCACAGCCTGTTGCCTGCCATCCAGCCACACCTGGCTCAGATTCCACTGTGGCAGGACATAGTCATACACCCAGACTCATACCCACCAGGATCAGAGAGAGGGGGTAGCTTGGCACCTGGGAAATAGGTGAGCACACCTCGGGGGCTGGGGGGGGCTCATCACTGTCCTGAGCATGGCCTGTTGCCTGCTAGCCAGCCATTCCTGGACCAGCATGCACAGTAGCAGGGTGGAATCGCTCAGCCAGCTGAACACCCACCAGGTCCAGAAGCCACCAAAAAACTTGCTACCAAACCCTCTTGAGCTACAGTGAGGGTATCCCATTAAGAAGAGATGTAGCATCCAGGCGTGGTGGTGCACGCCTTAAATCCTAGCACTTGGGAGGCAGAGGCAGGCAGATCTTTGCGAGTTCAATGCCAGCCTATCTACAGAGTGAGTTCCAGGGCAGCTGGGTCTACAGGGAGACCCTGTCTTGAAAAGACCAAAAAAATAAAAAATAAAATAAAATAAAAGAAGAACAGCTGTAGCAATACCCCATCATAAAGCAGGTGCAAACTCAGAAGGAATCCAAACTGATTGTTACCTCAGAACTTCTGGAGACCCTCCAGACCAGAAAGGGAAGAACCAGCTAAATATCCCAATATAAACCAAAAGTGAAAACTGGAAACCTAACACAACTATCCCTCCAGAAACCAAGAAAAAAAAAAAAACATATCTAAAGGAATCTAGCAAATTAAGTTTTCAACACAGCGAAGAAACATTTGAAATTTGCACCAGAATACAAACAATAAAACAAACCCACATGCCAGAAAACACAAAGAAAGAACAACATGGGAAAAGCACATAATAAACCTCCACCAGACACTATGAGTCCTATATAAGATCCCTACAATGAGGTCTCACTGGAAGGAATCCAGGACATGCATCTTAGAATAATCATAGTCATAATCAAATAAATCAAAGAATATAAAGAAGAAATCAGAGAACTAAAGGGAGAGAATGAAGAACCCAGGAAAAACAAGAGGGAAAGAATGACAAACTCTGGAAAGAACTAGAGGGAAATAATGACAAACTCCAGAAGGAAATAGAAACACTTAACAGATCCTATGCTGAAATAAAAAGGGAAACAGATCAGTAAAAAAAGGAGCTACAAGAAGAGAATGATACTCTCCAAAAGGAAGTGGAAATACTAAAGATATCACAGGATGAAATGAAAAAGGCAATTGAACACTCATTCAATCAACAGGAAAGGATGGGAGACAGCCTCAAATGCAGATTGGGCAAAACAAAAAATAGAATATCATACCTGGAAGACAGCAAGGAAAAACTAGAAAGCTCAAAAGAAGAATATGAAAATTTAAAAAAAAAGAGTGTAATAATCAGAAAATTTGGGACACTATGAAAAGACCAATCCTCCACATCATAGGGATAGAGAAAGAAGAATTCCCTAACAACAGTATTGATCAGATCTTCAACAGAATAATAGAAGAAAATTTCCCTAAACTGAAAAGAGACAAACCCATACAAATACAAGATGCACACAGAACTCCAAATAAACAAGATCAGAAAAGAAATTCCTCATGCCATATCATAGTTAAAATATTAGACGCCCAAAAGAAAGACAAGATACTGAAAGTCACAAGAGAAAAACAGCAAGTTATGTTTAAAGGAAGACCAATAAGAATTATGACTGACTTCTCAGTGCTAACTATGAAAGCCATAAAAACGTGGACTAATGTATTCCCAGTACTAAATGACTATAGATGCCAACCCTGATTACTATAACCAGCAAAAATGTCAATTATAGTTGAAGGAGAAAGAAAAGTTTCTCATGACATAAACGAGATGAAAGAATACATGTCCAAAAAACCAAACCTTCAGAAAATACTTGAAGAAATTCAAAGGACAGAGGAATGAACACCTATCCCCAAGCAGCTAGAGAGAGAAATTAATAAAAGTATAACTGTGAAAATACAAACCTAGATCAAGAATGGAAACAGAAAATAAGGTGAAAGCAAGAAGCACACATCTCTCAATAATAACCTTAAATATTAATGCTATAAACTCCCTCAGCAAAAGACATAGACTGTGAGAATGGATTAGGAAACAGAATTCACCTACAGGCTGTCTACAAGAAACCCATCTCACCCTCAACTATAGGCACCAACTTAAAGTGAAAGGATGGAAAAATATATTTCAAGCAAATATTACCATAAAGCAAGCAGGAGTTGACTTTCTAATATCAGACAAAATAGCCTTCAAAGTAAAACTAATCAGAAAAGACAAAGAGGCCAATTATATCCTTATAAAAGGAACAATTAATCATGAAGATTGCACAATTATAAATATATATGTAACAAACTCTGGTGCACCAAACTTTATAAACACAATCCTGCAAGACCTTAATGCACATATTAAACCCAGCACGATAATAGTGTGGGACTGCAATACCCCACTGAGCTCTTTGGACAGATCAATTGGACAAAGAATAAACAGAGAGACATCTGACTGAACAATACATTATTGCAAATGGACCTCAGATACATCTACTGAATATTCCACCCACACACCAGAGAATATACTTTTTCTCAGCACCCCATGTAATGTTCTCCAAAATTGAGGATATACTTTAACACAGAAAAATCCTCAACAAATACAAAAAGATTGAAATAATTTCATGCATTCTGTCAGACCACAGTGCAATAAAACTCAATATCTACACCAGGATATGCCCTACTAGCTACAAGAATACATGGAGACTAAACAGCACACTCCTGAATAATGAATGTGTCAAGGAAGAAATAAAGAAAGAAATAAAATCATTCCTGGAACTAAATGAAAACAACAACACAACATACCAAAACCTATGAGATACTTTAAAAGCAGTCCTAAAAGGGAAGTTTATAAACTTGGGTCCAAAAAAGAAAAAAAAAGAACAAAAAAGACAGCAGAAATCAATGAAATCAAACAACAAAAACAATACAAAGAATCAATGAAATCAAAAGTTGGTTCTTTGAAAGGTTAAACAAGATAGAATTCTAGCCCAGTTAACCAAAAGAAAAAAGAAGAACAACTCCAAACCAATAGACTTAGTGATGAAAAGGGAAACATCACAATGAACACTCATGTGGGTATATTTCAAAAACCTATACTCTAGTCAGGAGCAGTGGAGCACACCTTTAATCCTAGCACTCAGGAAGCAGATGAAGGTGGATCTTTGTGATTTCAAGAATAGCCTGGTCTACAGAGTGAGTTACAGGACAGCTGGGGCTACAGGGAGACTCTGTCTCAAGAAGACCAAAAAAAAATTAATTTCATAAATTTCATAATTGACAAATGGATTCTTCAAAATATAAAACCTATACTCTAGTAAATTTGAAAACCTAAGAGAAATGGATGAATATCTGATATCCTTGAATTCACCAAAGCTTAATCAAGAAGAGAATGACAGCTTAAACAGACCAGTAATATTTGAGGAAATTGAAAATGTAATAAATATGGCCAGGCGTGGTGGCACGTGCCTTTAATCTTTTCACTTGGGAAGCAGAGAGAGGCAGATCTCTGCGAGTTCAAGGCCGCCTTGGTCTACAAAGTGAGTTCCAGGACAGCTGGAGCTACAGACAGACCCTGTCTCAAAAAGACCCCCCAAAAAAAGTAATAAAAAAACCTCCCAGCCAAAAAACAGCCCAAGCTCAGATGGCTTCATGGCAGAATTCTTTAAAACTTTTAAAGAAGACTTACAATCATTACAACTCAAACCGTTCAGAAGGATACAAACAGAGGATAATCTCCAGAATTCCTTCTATGAAGCCAGCATTACCCTAATACTAAACCCAGGCAAAGATACAACCAAAAAAAAAAAAAAAAAAAAGAAAACTATAGGCCTATCTCATTAATGAGCATAGATGCAAAATATTGAAGAAAATACTTGCAAACCACATACACACCTACATAAAAAAATCATCCATTATGATCGAGTTGGATTTATACCAGAGATGCAAGAATGGTTCAACATACATAAATCAACAAATATCATAAAATGCATAAATGGACTGAAAGACAAACCACATGATCATCTCAATTGACACAGAATAAGCCTCTGACAAAATCCAACATCCCTTCATTTTTAAATTCCTAGAGGGAATTTGTAAATACAATCAAAGCATAAACAACAAACCTGGAGCCAACAACATCTAAATGGAGAGAAGGTAGAATCATTCCCCTTAAAGACAGGAACCAGGCAAGTCTGACGCCTATCACCACTCCTCTTCAATATAGTGCTTGAAACGCTTCATAAAGCAATAATGCAAGAAAGGGAAAGTAAAGTAGTAATAACAAGAAAAGAGGAAATCAAGCTATCCCTTTTTGCAGATGATATAATAATTTACCTAAGGGAGGCTAAAAACTGCTCCAGAAAACTTCTAGAAACGATAAAGACTTTCAGTAATATTAATCTAGAAAAATCACCCTTTCTTTTTAAAATTTTTATTCATTTATTTTTATTCATTTATTTATAATTTATTTCATATATTTATTTTATTTATATTTATTTATTTTATTGGCATATTTCATACATCATCACTCAATTTAGACACATTCCCCTTTCCATGCCCCTCCCACCCTACCCTTATTCATGCATTTTGCGATACGCATCTTGCATTTTTCTCTGTTTTTGTTTTGCCACATTTTCTCCCTTTAATTTTATATTACTTCAAAATATGCATACATATACTCCACCAATATAGCAATATTGCAAAATCTGAATATAAGTTGTAGGTTAATTCTCAAGCCCATTAAGGAATTCACCTTTTAACCATACTGCTTCTTTCATTAAAGAAAAGAAATATAACAAAGACAATGCTCAGTTTGCCTTGCAACTAGGGAATTTTTGCTAGCATCCACAAATGAGGGAAATCATAAGTCGTTTGTTTTCCTGGGACTGTTTTACTTCATTTAGCATAATGTCTTCTAGTTCCATCCATTTACCTGCAAAGTTAATGATTTCTTCTTTCTTTACTTTTGCATAGAACTCCTTTGTGTAGATGTACCACATTTTCTGTATCCACTCTTTGGTTGAGGGGACTTTTGTTGCTTCCAGGTTTTTGCTATTGTGAAAAGAGCTGCAACAAACATAGATGTGTATGTGTCTCTGCCATAGGATGAGTTTTATGGGTATATAACCAGTTGTGGTGTGACTGGGTCAGATGACAGGCTCATTTTTAGTCTTTTAAGAGTTTTCCATACTGGTTTCCATAGGGGTTGCACAAATTTGCATTCCTATCAGCAGCGGATGAGTGTCCCCGTTTCTCCACAACCTCTCCAGCATTTGGTGTCAATTGTTTTCCTAATATTGGCAATTCTTACTGGGGTAAAGTGAAATCTTAAGTTGGTTTTAATTTGCATCTCCTTAATTATTAGCGATGTTGAGCACTTTCTGAGATGTTTCTCAACCATCTTCTATTTAGCTCTTTACTCCATCTTTTGAAAGTGTCAATTTTTTTCTTGATCCTTTGGTTTTTGAGTAATTTACATATTCCGGATGTTAATGCTCTATCTGATGTATTACTGGTGAAAATTTCCTCCCACTCTGTGGGTTTTCTCTTGACTTCATTGATTGTTTCTTTTCTGTACAGAAGCTTTTGCGTTTCATGAGGTCCCATTTGTCTATTGTTGACCTTGTTTCCAATGCAGCAGCTGTCTGATTTAGATAGTCTTTTCTTATGCCTATGTCTTGTAGTTTACTGCCAAAATTTTCTTGTATTATTTTTAGAGTTTCTGGTTTCACATTGAGGTCTTTGATCCATTTGGAGTTGATTTTTGTGCATGGTGAAAATTAGGGGTTCAGCTTCATCTTTCTACAAGTGGCAATCCAGTTTTGCCAGCACCATTTGCTGGAGATGCTGTCTTTCCTCCATTGGGTCTTTTTGGCCCCCTTATCATGTGCTCAGGTTTGGATCTTCAGTTTTCTTCCATTGATCTACTTCTCTGTTTTTTGTGCCAGTGCCAAGCTGTTTTCACTACAATAGCCCTGTAATATAGTTTGAAGTTGGGTATAGTTATCCCTCCTGTGCTGCTCTTTTTTGCTCAGGGTTGCTTTGGCTCTCTGAGGTCTTTTATTTTTTCATATGAATTTAATGATATTTTTTTCTTATTCTGAGAAGAAACTCATGGGGAGTTTGATAGAGATTGCATTAAATCTGTATATTGGTTTGGGTAGGATGGACATTTTTACTATATTAGTTTCTCTAATCCTTGAGCATGGGAGATCTTTCCATCTTCTGGTATCTTCATCAATATCCTTTTTCAGATATTTAAATTTTTCTTTGTAGAGATCTTTGGTGTCTTCAGTTATGTTTGTTCCAAGGTATGTTTTTGAGGCTACTGTGAATGGTATGGTCTCATTGCATTCCTTCTCCATTTGTTTGTTGATGGTATAAAGAAAGGCTTCTGATTTTTCTAGGTTAATATTTGTATCCACCTACTTTACTGAAACTCTTTGATTGTTTCTAGGAGTTTCTTGGTGAAGATTTTTGTGTCCCTTAATTACAATATCATATCTTTTGCAAAAAAAGGATAGTTTGACTTCCTATTTTCCAATTAGTACTCTTTAATTTCTTTTTATTGTCTTATTGATGTAGCAAGTATTATATTGAGAAGCACTGTATTGGAGAAGAATGGAGATAGGGTACAGCCCTGCTAGGTTCCTGATTTAAGGGGAATATTTCTAATTTTTCCCCATTTAGGATGATGTTGGCTGTGGGTTTCCTGTATATGGTTTTGATTATGTTGAGGAATGTTCCCTCCAGTCCACTTCCCTCTAGCACTTTAAACATGAAGTCATGTTGGATTTTGTCGATGGCTTTTTTTGTATCAGTTGAGATAACCATTTGTTTTTTTGTCTTTCAGCCCATTTATGTGTTTTATGATATTTATCATTTTGGTGTACCCTTGTAATTCTAGCACTTGGGAGGCAGATGCAGGTGGATCTCTGTGAGTCCAAGGTCAGCCTGTTCAACATAGTGAGTTCCAGGCCAACTGGAGCTACAAGGAGACCCTGTCTAAAAAGGATGAAAAAAATGCTATGTCACAGTAGCCTTTCTTTACACCAACAACAAGCAACAGGACAAGGAATATAAGGCGATCTTCCCACTCAAAATAGCCTCAAAAATAATAAATTACCTGAAGACAAACATAACCAAAGACACCAAAGATTTCTATAACGAAAATTTTAAAACTGTTGAGTTGGAGATTGAAGAAGACATCAAAGGATGGAGAAACCGCCTATGTTCATGGATTGGAAAAATTAATATAGTATAAATGTTCATTCTACCCAAATTGATATACAGATTCAATGCAATCATATTTAAAATCCCCAAGAGTTTATTCACATATTTGGAAAACAGAATCCTTAAATTCACATGGCAAAACAAAACACCCAAATAGTCAAATCAACCCTGATCAAAAAGAGCAATACAGGGCGGATCACTATACAAGACTTCAAACTATATTACAGGATTACAGGACTATAGTCGTAAAAACAGCTTGGTACTGGCCTCAAATCAGACCTGCAAACCAATGGAACAAAATTGAAGATCCAAACTTGAGCTCATACAATTTCAGCCACCTCATATTTGACAAAGGAGCCAAGAAGACACAATGGAAGAAAGCATCTTCAGCAAGTGGTTTTGGCAAAACTGTATCACCACTTGTAGAAGAATAAAATTAAATCCCTTCCTCTCACCGTATACAAAAATCAACTCCAAATGGATCAAATAACTCAATGTGAAACCTGAGATGCTGAAAATGATGGACGAAAACGTTGGCAGCAACCTACAAGACATAGGGTTAGGAAAAGACTTTCTAAATCAGACAGCATGTGCACAGGAAATGAGGTTCACAATTAAGTAGTGGGACCTCATTAAACTCAAAAGCTTCTGTACAGCAAAAGAAACAATGAAGTGAAGAGAAAACCCGCAGAGTGGGAGGAAACCTTTACTGCTGATACATCTGACAGAGCATTAACTTGCAGAATATATAAACTACTCAAAAAGCAAAGAAGAAAACAAGCGACCAACTCAGGAGATGGAGTAAAGAGCTAAACAGAGACTTCACAAGTGAGGAAGTAAAAATGGATGAGGGACATCTTAAAAAGTGTTCAACATCATTAATAATTATGGAAATACAAATTAAAACCACTTTTAGATATTTTCTCACTCCAATAAGAATGGTTAAGATCAAGAAAACAAATTATACCTCAACCAACGAGTGTATAGAGAAAATGTGTTTACATCCACACAATGGAGTTCTATGCAGTGGTAAAGAAAGAATACATCATAAACTTTGCAGGTAAATGGATGGAAATAGAAGATATTATGCTAAATGAAGTAACACAATCCTAGAAAAACAAATGATGAATGATATCCCTCGTTTGTGGATGGTAGCATCAAGTAAGGCAAACTGAGTAACATTATTATTTCTCTTTATCTAAAAGTAACTGTCTTCTAAGAATGTGAATCCCTTAATGGGCTCTAGAATTAACCTACTACTCATTTTCAGACTTTACAATTTTGTGACAAAGGTTGAGTGTGTGTTTCCATATTTTAGAGCAATATAAAATTAAAAGTGAAAAATGTGAATCCTGAAACATGATTTGGAAACAGCATACAGTTTATTTTCAGATGCCATGATTTTAGTACATGTGTGGCATATATAAATGTGTATGTTGAAACAATATGTGTTGGAGGGAACAGCAACAACAAAATAACTGGTACAGGGAACTGACTGAAGCAGTAGAGCTCTCCCCCCCAAAAAAAATAAGTCGTCTGCTTTGAAAAACTTTGAAAAGAGTCAGAAGGGGAAACAGGACATGCATGGCAGATTCCATGAACTTGAGAGGTGTAGAGGGCATGGAAGAGGAAATGACCAAACTTCAATAAAACATAAAAAAAAGGAAATTCAGCTGTAATTCTCGTGGGTTTCCCTTCATATATAACTTGTTTTTCTCTTGTGCCTTTCAGTATTATGACTTTGTTTTAAGCATCTAGGGTATTGACTAAGATATGTTGTGGGTCATTCCTTTTCTGATCTTGTCAAGTTGGTGTTCTATGTGATTCTGGTGTTTGTATGGGTATGTCTTTTTCAATTTGGGGAAATTTTCTTCTATAATTCTGTTTATGATCTGGTCAACCCCATTATCCTGGGATTTTTCTCCTTCCTCTGTACCTATGATGCAGAGGTTTGGTGTTTTCATGGTGTCCAACATTTCCTGATTATTCCATTCTTGTGTTTTCTTTCTTTTAATTTTTCATAATGTTTGCTTGAGCATTCTAATTCTATCATATTATCTTCCAATCTTGATATTCTATTTTCTGCTTCAACCATTATGTTACTGAGGCTTTCTCCCATCCTTTCCTATTGTCTGGATGAATGTTCAATTTCATTTTTCTTTTCAGCTTGAGAATTCTTCAGTATTTCTACTTCATTAGGGAATTTGCCATCCTTTCCTTCTAGTTCTTTACTCATTTGTATAAGTGTTTGGTTTCCTTTTTCATTTCAGTGTAAGATTTTTTCAGTATTTCCACTTCTTTTTGGAGATTGTCATTCTCTTTCTCAAGTTTTTTGAGTAGTTTGTCTTTGTTTCCTTTTTATTCTTTAATTTCCTTGAATTATGTGAGTATGTATATGATAGTTCTCTAAATATCTGTGTCCTGGATAACATCCAGGGAGATCTCATTGTATGGGGTCTTCTTTAGGACTGGTAGTATTATAGAAAGATTTATTATTTGATTTTCCCATGTTATTATTTTTTCTTTGTGCTTTTGGCATGTGGATTAGTTTTGTTGTTTATATTCTGTTACGAATCTTCATTGAGCTGAAGGCTGACTTATTTGGTTGGTTGCTTCCCAGAGCCTGTCTGCCGACCGCAGGTGCTCTGCCCCTTGGTGCACATGCTCTTGCAGGTAGGCTGGTTGCTAGGTGCCATCCAATGGCCTGGCCTGCAAGTATATTTTTGAGAATCTTTGCATCTTTATTCATTAAAGATATGGTCTATAGTTTTCCTTTTTGTTTGTATCTTTGCCTGGTTTTGTTATTAGAGTGCTCCTGGCTTCAAAGAAGTAATTGGAGAGATTTCCTTCTTTCTCTTTCCTTTTGGCAAACTTTAGTAAAATTGTTTTTCAGTATTCTTTAAATGCCTGGTAGAATTCTGCCTTAAATCCAGCTGGGCCTGTTTTCTTCTGGGGAGAGAGGTTGTATTATTGTTTCAATTTTCTTATATGTTATGGGTCTGTTTAACCAGTTGATCTCTTCTTGCTTAAACTTTGGTGAGTCCCATGATTTCAGATATTCTTCCATTTCTTTTGGGTTTTCCAATTTAATAGACTATAGTTTTGTGTTTTTTTTTCCAAAATTAAAAATTCTGTAAGTAAACTGTAGGTTGATTCCTAAACATATTTAGAGAGTCACATTTTAACACTAAATTTGTATGCAGGTATAAAGTAGTGTAACTATACATTCTATTTTTAGAATATGACTACATTTCCTCCATCTATATATGGTAATTACAGTGTGTGAGTATAAGTGGTAAGACAATTCTAGAGCCCAGTTATAGATTCACATTCTAATAGCACAGTTGCTTTCAGATACAATGAAATATAATAATAAATTTGCTCAGTTTGCATACCAACTGGGGAGTTGGTGATTTTTTTTAATAATTTCTGTATGATGGTCTGGATCTTTTTTGATTTCCTCCCCCTCCTTTCATCTCGATTATTTTTTTTTATTTGGAGTTGCTCTTTCTTTTGGCTAACTGGGTTAACTGTCTATCTTGTTTATCCTTTCAAATAACTACCTCTTGCAATCATTAATTCTTTGTATTTTTTTTCTTTGTTTCCATTTCATTAATCTCTGCTCTGGTTTTTCTTATTACTTCTTGTCTTTTTGTGTTTGGGATTCATTTGTTATCTTTCAAGTGTTTTGAGTTGCAGTGTTAAGTCATTTATTTGTGCTTTCTCTGGTCTTTTTTTTTTTCCCGTATGCAATTATAGCTAATACATTTACCTCTTGCTGGGTGTGGTGGCCCATGCCTTTAATCCTAGCACTTGGGAGGGAGAGGTAGGTAAATCTTTGTGAATTCAAGGCCAGCCTGGTCTACAGAGTGAGTTTCAGGACAGCTGGGACTACAGCAGGGAGACCCTGCCTCAAAAAGACCAAAAAAAAAAAATTACCTCTTAGGCCTGCTTTTAAAGTGTCCCAGAAGATTTGGTGTATTGTATTCTTTTCATTTAGGTACAGGGATACTTTTATTTCTTTCTAAATTTCTCCTTTGACCCTTTCATTATTTATGAATGTGTTGTTTAATCTCCATGAGTTAATGAATTTACTAGAAATTATACTGGTATTGATATTAAGCTTTATTGCATTGTGTTCTAAATAGATTACATGAAATTCTTTCAATTTTTGTATATGTTGAAGTTTTTTCTGTGCCCCAGTATGTGGTAAATTTTGGAGAAAGATCAACGGGATTCTGTTGTAAGATGCCCTAAGTCCCTGCTGTCCAGGTGGTTGTTGGCCCCAGGACAGCCATAAGTTTTATGTCCTTATGGACAAAGCCAGCTCTGTGGCTGCAAGAATGGTAGCCTTGAATAGCCAACATGGAGCTACAAAACTGATGGTATCATGACCAAACCAAGCTGGGAAGCTGTTGGCTTCCATGGCCCCAAGCATGACTGAAACTGTGGCTGGAGGCTATAAGCTTTCATGACTACTCAGTTGGTCATGGAGCTGCTGGCTAACATGACTGGACAAGCTGAAAAGTTAGCTGTAAAATTAATTGTTCCATAATCAATCTAGCTAAGGCAAACATGCATACAGTAATGACCTGGAGATGTAGTCAGGTGGAAAATGTGAAGGCATTCCCATTATTCTCAAAAGAAAATCAGGTTTTTAGGTTTGGGAGGGGTAACATGACATCACCTCCTAGCTGCCAATCCTAGACCCTCACATTGTCACAGAATCCCAATTCACAGGTGTCAAATAGAAGTCTTATGGTCTTTGCTCCTTATCCTGAAGCATGCTGGCTGAAATGTTAGCTCACACACGCCCAAGCTGGGTATGCCCACAGGGTGCTGAATAGAAAGTACATTCTCCAGTGCTAGGGGGAATTATTTATTAGATGTCTTTTAGGTCCATCTGGTGCATTGTTAAGATGTTTCTCTGTTTATTCTTTGTCTTCTTGACCTGTGAAATGAACAAAGTGGGATATTGAAGTCATGTACTACTAGTGTGTTGGGATTAATCTGTGGTTTAAAGTCCTGTAGAATTTTGTTTGTGAAGTTCACTGCACCAGAGTTTTGTGTGTATAAATTCAGGATTGTGATATCTTCTTTGATAATTGTTCCTTTGATAAGAATGAAGTGACCCTCTTCATCTTCTCTGATTAGTTTCAATTAAATTTTTTTTCTGATATTACAATAGTGGCTCCTGCTTGATTCTTAGTGCCATTTGCTTGGAATGTTTTTTCCACCCTTTCAAGCTTAAGATAGTGCCTGTCCTTGAAGCTGAGATGGATTTCTTATACACAACAAAAAGATCAATTTTGTTTATTATCCATTCCGCAAGTGTATGTCTCTTGTTTTGGGAGTTCAGTCCATTGATATTTTAAGTTGTTATTGAGAGGTGTATATGGCTTCCCATCGTTTTAGTTTCTGTTTCATTCTTGGTTTAGGTTTATATTTCCACAGTTATACCCTCATTAACTACTTTCTATTGTCGTTTGAGTATAGTCATTCCTTTCTTCTGATCTTTGCATTGTTTCAAGTATTCTCTGAAGGGCTGGTTTTCTGAAGATTAATTCTTTCAACCTCTTTATGTTATGAAAGATTTTTCTTTCTCCTTCAACTATAATACATGTTTTTGCTTTGTAAATTATTCTAAGTTGGGTTCTATGTTCATTTAGAACTGGGAATACTTTGGTCCACGCTCTTCTGGATTTTATCATTTGCATGAAAAAGTCAGTTGTAATTCCAAATTGGTTTTCCTTTACAAGTGGCTTGTTGTTTTTCTTTAGAAGTTCTCAGTATTCTCACTTTGTTTTGAGAATCTACTATTTTACTATGGTATGGCATGGATAATATTTTTTCTGGTCCTGTCTATTTGATGTTCTATGTTCTTTTGTATTTGGATGGGTATGTCGTTCCTTAATTTGGGAAGTTTTATTCTATAATTCTGTTGAAGACCTGTTCAATGCCATTATCCTGAGAATCTTCTCCTTCCTCTATACCTATAAAGCATAAGTTTGGTTTTTCATGATGTCCCAGAATTCCTGAATATGCCATCCCTGTTTTGTTTTTTTTTTTTTTGGTTGTTTGTTTTTCTGTTTTTAGTTTGTTTGAGTAGTCTAATTCTTCCAGTTTATCTTCCAGTGTTGATATCCTATTTTCTACTTCATTCATTCTGTTACTGAGGCTTTCTACCATCGTTTACCAATGACTTATTGTGTGTTCCACTTCTTTTTTTCATGTAAGCCTGAGTTTTCATTAGTATTTCTATCTTTTTTGTGAATTCAGTCCAAAGTGTATCATTACCTTCTTTTAGATAACCACACTCTTCTTTTACTTTTTGATTTGTTTGTGTTTCTTTAAATTCCTTGAATTTGTTCATGTCTGTATCGGATAGCTTTAGTGTCAACTTGACACACCTGGGTTGAGGGAGCCTCAATTGGGGAATTGGCTCCATTGTTGACCAATATGAGAGGACCCATCCCACTATGGGTGGTGCCACCACTGGGCAGGTTGTTATGTGGAGTATAAGAAAGCAGGCTGGGCATGGGCCAATGGGATGTGTCTGAGCGCATGGGCCAATGGCCTGTGTCTGAGCTCCTGCCTCCAGATTCTGACCCTGAGTTCCTACCTTGTGCTCCCTGAGAGATAAACTGTTACCTAGTAGATGTGAGCTGAATAAACCTTTTCCTCACCAAGTTGGTATTGGTCATTTATTATTGTTTTTTGGGTCACAGCAATGGAAAAGAAAACTAGAACAGAAATTGGTACCAGAGAGTGGATTATTGCTGTGACAGACCTGTCCTTGGTGTTTTGGGGGAAGTTTGTGGAAACGTTTGGAACTTTGTGCTGGAAAAACAAACAAAAAACAAACAAACAAACAAAGAACAATAAAAAAACATTGAATGCTTGGACTTTGTTGATGTGGAATTTGGAACAGTTATGTTGAAAGAGCTGTAGATGATTGGGACCTGGTTTGTCAAATTTCAAAAGGAAGCAGAGACGATCAGGGCTGTTGGTATGCTATTTTTGAATTGAGAATCTATGCTTTCTGGTCAGCTGGGGCTGAAGCATCGGCTGTAAGTAACAAGATACCAGAATGTGAAGTGAAAACTGTTTAACTGGGACAACTAATGCTGGTTAGCTGGGGCTGAAAAAAAATTAAGTAACAAGAGGCCAGCATCACTGTGGTGAAATCTTCTGTGAAGAATTTCTTCAGGGTCTGCACACAGAAGCTTTGTTCCAGAAGGGGCCTTAGCCTCCATGTCAAGCCAGAAGCAGGGCTTGATAATGTGTAAGAGTCTCCTATATGGTTCTGGGGTTGAAATGTGAAAGGGTCACAGAGAGCAGCTGAGGTTTGGCACTATAAGAGGTCACGAAAGACAATTGATGGAAGTGCACCTTGATTGCTGTGAAGAACCCAGGATTTCAGGGCTCATAGATAGAAGTTGAAACTTTGCAATGTGAGTCAGAAGAGACCATTGGTGAAGTTGCTGCCTCAGTTTCAGTGAAGAACCGAGTTTTTTGAGATGCCAGGATTATGGGATGACCACCAACAGCAGAAGCATGTGTTGAATGGAGCTCTCCTTGGCTTGCAGGACCAGCTGTGTGTGCTGTGGATGGCAGGATGAGGGAAATAGAGCTGCCGAATCCCTTTGGAGGCCAAATGATAGTGAATGAATCCCAGATGTCCAGCTTTGAGCAACTTTGCATTACTTTGTTGGACTTAAGCTTTGCTTAGGTGTGCCTGATTCTTCCCTTTGAAATAATGCAGTAATTGTTTTGGATTTTACAGGAGCCCACAGTAAAGAAAATTTTAATAAACTGTGAACTTTTTAAGCACTGTGGGGCTTTTAAGATTGTATTGTCTTATGTTGTGATTAATGTTAACATCATTCTTTGGGGACAAGAAATGGAAATGTGTTGGTTTAATAGTGATGTGTTTTGTGTGTCAAGTTGACAAAGTGTTAATTGTGTTGAATAGCTTTAATGTTAACTTGACACACATGGGTTGAGGAAGCCTCATTGAGGAATTGGCACCATTGGACTGGCACCTTGCCATGTCTGTGGAGTATTGTTTTGATTGTTGAGAAATGTGGGAGGGCCCATCCCACTATGGGTGGTGCCGCCCATGGGCAGGTTGACATATACAGTATAAGAAAGCAGGCTGGGCATGGGCCAAGAGAGCAAGCCATTAAGAAATATTCCTCCATGGCTTACACATCAGGTCCTGCCTCCAGGTTCCTGCCCTGAGTTCCTGCCTTGGGCTCCCTGAGTTATGAACTGTGACCCAGGAGATGTGAGCTGAATAAACTCTTTTTCTCCAAGTTGGTTTTGGTCAGAGTGTTTTGTCACAACAATTGAAAAGCTAACTTGAACAATGTCCGTGATAGTTCTTTTAAATTCAGTGTCCTGGGGTGCATCCAGCGGGTCCTCAATGTAGCACTCTTCTACAAGATTGGTAGTATTTAGTAGAGACATATCATTTAGGTTTTTCATGTTATTGGTTTTTAGGTGTGATTTTGGATTTCTTTTGTTGTTTGTGTTTCTGGTATGTATCTCAAATGTTTCTTTATTAAACTGGAGTTCGATTTACATGTATACTTCAGGTGCCTTAATTGTCTTCTAATTAGGTATGAAAAGCTGAGTGGTCTAGGTGTCGGGTTATCATCTCTCATTTTTTACTGGAGGGACCAGCTTATTATTGCCCAGGTAGTCCAGAGCTTCTCAAGAGGCCCAAGAAAGGTATCAATCAGGCAGGTTTGAAACCACAAGGCCCCATACTATGTGAAGCCACGGGAGGGACCCAGGTGTTCCTTAGGTGGAGCTGAGGCAGGGTTGGGAGGGGCACGTGTTCCTGACCTAAGGAGTATGGAGTCTGGAATACTGCCTGTGCGGTGCAGTTTGGGGCTCTCAACACAAAGCAGAGGTCATCATCGTGCACTCATTCCAATAGTGGAACCCCTGGAGCTGAGCCACCCCATTGGATCCACCTACCAGCTCTCCAGGACTGGTTTCATATGTCCCAATCTGGGTCCAGTCCCAGGCAGGTAAGGGTCAAAATGCTATCTTTTTAGCTGCCAGAAATTGAGGAGGTTTTAATCAATGGCGTTGTTTTCCGAACCGGCTTTCTTTACATATTCCAAGTTAGTCTTGAAATAATAATACTCCTGCCTAGATTCCTTAGGGAGTACACCACCATGTTTGATTCCTTGGATCATTTATTTTACATTTATTTATTTATTTATTTATTTATTTATTTACATAGAATTGAACTTAAGAACCTCAAACATACAAATGTTTTATGCCACTGACCTACATCCTACTTATTTCCTTATGAATGGTATCAAAATTACTTGGAAATTTATTCTTCACCTTTCCTAATAACTAATTACTAAGAAATAACTATACATTTAAAATTGAATTGCATATTTTATTGAGTTTTTTCCATTTCATATAATATATCTTAATTGAATTTAGACCCATTTTCCCAATCCATACCCCTTGTAGTCACAATTATCACCATAATACATGCATTCTGTTATATATATTATGTTAAGAAATATCTGGTCAAGCATTTATATCCAGATGTCCCTCAGTACATATTCATCCACTGGTTCCAGCCAACCTATCTAGAATCACTCCCTGAAAGATCTACTTTCGCTCTTCCTACAGTAATTAGTTGTCAATAGTTCCTTAGGGAAGGTTGGGGCTTGCGGACTAGTTCTCCAATTCTACCCTGGGTTTTGCCTGATTGAGGCAGTATGAGTTTTGCACATGGTGTCACCATTTTAAAAAAATTGAAATTTTGAGTTTTTCCTATAACATAGTATTATTTCCTATAATACAGTATAGTATTATTATCCCTTTTCTTAAAAGTACCTTTTTTAAACCCCTCACCCAATTTATACCTCTCTATCTAACTCTCTATCCAGCTATCTAACATCTTTCCAGTAAAGCCTATAGAGTCTAATCTCTGTTGTCAAATGTCTTCAGAGTAATGCCTGCTTAAACTAATAAGAATCACAAACTTGAAAGATACTGATACTTCCCTTCCAGCCAGCCATCAAATTCCAATAGTTCCTCAAGTAAGGTTCATGTTTCTTGCCCACATCTCCATGTTTATGCTAGGAATTTGTCTAATTTGAGCTTGCATGGAATTTGTACACTCTGTCCTCATTGCTGTGAGTTCTTCTGAGTAACTGAGCACATATCTGGAAAGCTGTATTTCCTTATAGTTGTCCACTCCTTCTGGACCTTAAAAACTTTCTGGGCCCTCTTCTGCAATGATTCCTGAGAATTGGGAGGCAGAAGCTTGATATAGGACTCTTAATTTGAGATAAGCATTCCGAAGGTTGCTTGGTTGTAGATTTCCAGCTTAATCACCATCTGTTTTATAAGGAAACTTCTCTGGAACATAAACCTATTTATTGGTACAGCAATATGTCATTAGGTGCCAGTTTAATATTGTGAGCACAACTGAGCTCAAGCATATGTGGACTAATATTTCACCCAGCATGATTCGGTGTTGCAAGTAAAGATCGTGTGACCTCTATAGTTACACCCTGAGAGTTGGGATGACATGTGATGATACAGTAGTCTGGGATTGCTGCTGGGAGGTGATGTCATGCAGTGTGGGAGCTGATGGTTCCAAACCTATATAAGTTTCCTGCTTCTTAAAATAATGGAATTGCACCCTCTGGCATGCTTCCTAGCATGCTGCTGTAGTAACCCCACAGGCATACTCTCTTCATCCTCTTCCACCATGGAACTGAAAACTTCCTACATAATATGATGACTATGTAGTATAAAACTAGTATTAGAGTCACCCCTATTACTTGTGACCTGTCTCACCTCAGGTTTCTAGGCCTGATATAAATGTCAGTTATGGGGACTCCATCCTATGAAACATACCTTAAATCCATTTAGAAGGAGGATGGCTATTACTATAATATTCATGTCACTATTATATCAACGGGCCAGTTGCTGAATTAGTCATATAATGCAAATCAAGGGAACACTAGCGATTTATTTTTTATTTGACTGCATACATAGCATCTTCCAGTACTATGGAAGTTATTCAGTAGAGACGAAGCTTTGAAGACAGTATCACTTTGATTCCTCCTATTTGTTCTAAAACTCATGTATCTAGTACCTTCAGCAATTGGGTATTATTCTCAAGTTCTTGTGGTTAACCAAGAACAGGGACAATGTCCAGTATGGTTTAAATTTCTGTGGGACCCCTGGCCAATAGCCTCAAGAGAAGGAAGCCCATCTTGGCACTGGTGTTTTATTTTAATAGCCCACAGTGTCTAGTAAGGAAGATGTTCCCCTTCTACAATAAAATTAATTTTAATCTATTTTCATTAATTATATATACATACTTTAAGGAGTTCTTATTGTGGTAAGTTTCCATATGGCTTTTTTCAAAGTCCTTTGGTGTTGGCTATCCTTTTCCACACTCCCTCCTCTGCCCTGCCCTCATATTCCCCACACCATTTAATGCTTCCTACTTTATTATCCCCTTTCCCCATTTATATCACTGCATTGTACCACCATTTCCAGGAAGCCTCCCCCCCACCACATAGCCATTAATTAGTTTTCTGAATTCTCTAGATTTTAACATTAAATAAGACAGTTAACCACTCTAATTTAATATGTTCTCTCCTTCGAAATAGCTTTTTAAAAGCTTGGTTGTCAACTTAACACCATGGGAAATATGGAACCTTAATTAATTATACATTCATATTTTGGAGCAATATAAAATTAAAGGGAACAACAGCAACAAAAACAACTAAAAAAGACTTGTTCAAAAAACTGACTGAAGCAGTAAACTTCTGCATAAATTTTTTTTAAAAAAAGGACTGAGAAAAAGATTCAAGATACATATTTCAGAATTCATGAGCTCTGAAGGGGTCGGAGGCATGTAAGGGGGAATGGGACTAATTTATTTTTTTTAAGAAATGTTGTATGACATGTGCAAAAATTCAATAAAAAAGAAATATCCAACATCAGATTGGCATATGCAAATGTTTGTCTGGTATATTACAGATTATTGTTTGATGTTGTATGTCACAGCTCACTGTAGGAGATACTCACCCTTGGTATTTTAGCCTGGGTTTCATAACGTAGCCAACTGAGTAAGACACAGTACAAGCCAGTAAACCTCATTACTCTATGGTCTCTACTTAATTTTGTTGCTACCTGATCACTGCCTTGATTTCTGGCCTTGGATTCTGTAACTAACAGGCTGTATTCTGTAAGCCAAATAAATACCTACCCCTTTTTTGCTCAGCGCATTATCACAGGAAAAGAAAGCATACTCAGACAGTTGACGTATGTATAGATTGTCAAGTGATAATGTCACTTCATATCCTAATGTCTTCTAAATAATATGAATGTGGTCTTTGAGAATCCTTAAAAAGAGTTCAAGGGAATAAAGTAATTAAATTCTTATGACTTGTAAATTATTCAACTACGGTCTTTACATTTGAAGGTCAACTTGATTCTCCATGAAATTATCTACTGCATAAATTATTATTGGTAAAAGACTAAAATTAACTTTATTTTAATTCCTTTACAGATAAATTTGATTTTTCTTTTGGCTGTGTGCATTAATGAGGGCCAAGATATGTTAATTTTCCAAGGTGGTTAATATTATACATTGATGGATATCCTCTAGTTTTCTTTTATCTCAGCTAAAGTAATTTTTTTTGTTTTTGCTGTTCCTTTGCCAATGTTCCCTTCTTAATGGTCTCAAAACATGCATTTTGATCACAACCATACGTCAGAGATATTACAGGCTTAATTCTAGATTATTCCTATAAAATAAATTTGATTATAAGGGGCTTCACTGTTCTTTATGTATCTCCTTGCATGAAAATGCTATGTTTATGCTATACTATTAGGTTTTGGTTGTTTGCAACAATGAATATACTACAGTTTGAACATATTTCTTAAAAATATTAATGTGGGTATGCTTGTGCATGTTGTTAATCCCAGCCCTCAAGAGGCAGAGATGGGTGGAAGTCTGTGAGATCAAGGCCAGCCTGATCTACATAGTGAGTTCCTGGCTAGCTGGAGCTAAAAGGAGCCCCTGTCACACACACACACCGACACACATACACATAGACACACAATGGAGGGTGTGGTAGCTGGAGAGGTGCATTATCATTTAAGAACATTGGTTACTTTTTCAGAGGAACTAAGTTCATTTCCCCACCCCTACATGGCAGCTAGTAACCATCGGTAACTCCAATTCCAGGGGATTCTGACACAGTGCTTGACCCCGGGAGGCGGGTTTGGTTGGCAGCATGTGGTGCACTTACATATATAAAAGTCAAACACACACCTAAAAATAAAATAAACTAAAAATAATACTGGTAATTTTGACTGTAGATATATAGTGAAGCAATATATTACAAAGCCCATGGATTGAACCCATCATCAAGAAAAAAAGAAAATAATCATACAGCCACTATGGAAAGCACTGTGGAGAACCCTTGGAAGACTTGGAATGAACTTGCCACCTGACTCAGCCATACCACTCCTGGGCGTGTACCCACAAGACTCATCTTACCGCAGAGATACATGCACAGCCATGTTTATTGCAGCTCTCTTCACGATAGCATGGAGGTGGAAACAGCCCAAGTGCCCCTCAACTGAATAGTGGATAGAGAAAATGTGGTACATCTACACAATGGACATCTATGCAGCAGTAAAGAAAGATGACATCATGAGCTTTGCAGGTAAATGGCTGGAGCTAGAAGATATCATGCTGAGTGAAGTAACACAGTCCCAGAAAAACAAACGATGAATGGTATCACTCATCTGTGGATGTTAGCACCAATTACCTAATTCTATGGCAAACTGAGCAACGTCAATGTGATCTGAAAACAACTGTACTCTTATACTGTGAATCCCTTAAAATATAATAAATAAAGAAAAAAAAAACGAAAAGAAAAAAATAAAAAATTCTAATTATCATCTGAGCCATAATTGTTTTGCAGGTGGAGTGCTTTAAATGTCTTGAAATATACTATTGCTCCCTGATTAAGATAATAGATCTTATGGCTGGGCTGGATGTAGCTACTGTATGAACTGAGGCACTAATTACATCGCTTTATTTATTGATTCTTCTATTCGTGGAAGATTTCTCTTTTGTATAGTAGTCACAATTTATAAAATTGTAAGGAATCCTTTCAATCTTAGTAACTGCTTATTCAGGTAAGGTCTTATAATATTATGTATTCTTCATTACCATTTAGACAGTATTCATCAGAAGTAGATTTTTTGTGTGAAGAAAGCACTTTCTTTTTGGATTTGTAGAAAGTCTTTGGATGAAATTGAAGTATTTTGTATTTATCTTGTAATTACAGTTAAATTGCAATCCTATTGAGAATGGCTACTTCATCCAACGAAATCTTCATCCTTCAAATTCATACAGAAGAGGTGAAAAATTTATTCTGTGTTATGAGAGTGATGGCATTTTTTCTTCCAGTAGACCTCAAATATCTTTAATGGGATGTAAAATAGTAAAAATTTCCTGCACATATACTAAAATTGGAACGATACAGAGATTAGCATGGCCCCTGTGCAAGGATGACAGGCAAATTCGTGAAGCATTCCATACTTTTTTAAAAAAGGAAAAAAAAAAAAAAGAAAACAAATGTTACCAAGTTCTGGAGAGGTTGTGGGGAAAGAGGAACACTCATCCACTGCTGGTGGGTATTTAAACTCATACAGCCACTATGGAAAGCAGTGTGGAGAACGCTTGGAAAACTTGGAATGAACATGCCACCTGACACAGCCATACCACTCCTGGGCATGTACCCACAAGACTCTTCTTACCACAGAGATATATGCACTGCCATGTTTATTACAGCTCTCTTCACAATAGCAAGGAGCCAGAACCAACCCAAGTGCCCCTCAACTGAAGAGTGGATAGAGAAAATGTGTTACATCTACACAATGGAGTTCTGTGAAGTGGTATGGAAAAATGACATCATGAGCTTTGCAGGTAAATACCTGGAGCTAGAAGATATCATGCTGAGTTAAGTAACACAGTCCCAGAAAAAAAAAATAACGACAAATGGTATCACTCATCTGTGTATGCTAGCACCAATTACCTAAGTGTATGGCAAACCAAGCAACACCAATGTGATCTGAAAACAACTGTGCTCTTATATTGTGAATCCCTTAAAATATAATAAATAAAAACATGAAAAAAAAGAAAAAACAAGGAAATGAAATAAAGATTATGACTATTCAAAGAAGAAGGACTTCATCAACCAGAAAGCTCATGCTTATGTGGAAAAAAGTCTTCTTTGATAAGGAAGAGTAGTTTTTGAAGATGCCAGACAACTCAAGTCTTTCAACTGTTCCAACAAACACAATATAGCTTAAATTACCGGTTTAGTGATTTAAGATTTACTGACTCAGGACTCTTAGAACATGCTGAATTTATGATAGTTAACCACTCAGAAATGGGTAAAATAGAGTTCTCTTGCCATAAATACCTCATGATGTAAAGTTATATGTAAGCTGTGATTTTGTATATACACACCGTATCTCCTTTTTGATTTACATTTTATAATCAGATATATGCTGCTCTGGAAAAATGTAATGGTTTGAATATAACACTGATCCTTATTCCCATTGACTGACAATCCTTGATGAACTGAGTGGTCTTGTTTTACACACACGATGAACATCTGAGCAACTTGTTGAATATACTTGTTACATGATGTTGCTTGAACTAGAAGTTAGCTTTTGGAAATTGAAATAAAACTAAAATTCCCATAATCTTGAAAAATCCCTGAATATTATATGCATTAAAGATTTAAACTCTTCTCACCCATAGGTCGACTGTGACAATCCAAATCTTATTAAATGTACACTGTGTGACTGTACACTGAATTCCACATTTCTCAAAATCCCTTCATTAAAATAATAATAAATTGGAGATGTGTCACTTATGGTTGGGCATTTAACAGACATTATCTCTTTATGTGAGCAGTTGTGGAACTCTGTAATACTTTCTGTATGCTGCAAAAGGAACTTCTTTGATAAGTGCTGACTGGAATACTTGTCTGTAGCTATAAGGTACCATATTTAGCACATATTAAGAAATTACATTTGTATAGGAATATGACAGACTTGGGGTTTTCTCTAACATCAATGACTTCTCCAGCCATGTGTATTTGGCTATGTTTATAGAATCAACCATGAATTTCTTCCTATTGAGTGTGTTTTAAGGCCAATTATTTAACCCTTATTTACCTCCAAGATAAAAGTGCCATTGTCCTTCTTCAGTCTGTTATGCTGATCATTGTTGTGGTCATTCATGCTTAAAGTTGGCACTGGACTGTTGATTGATGTTCTCCAAAACTATGAGAGCTAGCCTTCAGTGAGGTAGTTTTAAGGTCATTTCCAGATCCATTGCACTAAGTCATTTGGATGGAATCTGTACATCTAAGACTCACAGAACATAGTGAAGAAAGGTG
This sequence comes from Rhizomys pruinosus, assembly GCA_009823505.1. Taxonomy (NCBI): domain Eukaryota; kingdom Metazoa; phylum Chordata; class Mammalia; order Rodentia; family Spalacidae; genus Rhizomys; species Rhizomys pruinosus. The sequence continues at coordinate 43,307 of VZQC01014220.1, read as the reverse complement.
TAGAGAGAAAAATAATACATCTCTCAACTCTCCTCATGAGACAGAGGGAAATATAAAAAAAGGCAAGAAATGTACAAAGCATAGGCAATAAGAGTCTTGAGAATGTGGATCTTTCAACAGGACTCCTAAATTAAATTTCACTCACCCAGGGCTCAGGGGCCATTTTGAAATATGGGCCATAAAGATTTTAAAAAGGCAGGGGAGGAGGTCCATGAACATATGGAAATAAAGTCTTATAGGCTCCTGGAACCTTGCTATATGAAGTTGCAGTGGTTGGGACAACATGCACAAGATTCATGCAAACTAAAACAAATGACAACAGAACTGTGAAAATGGACAGCAGGTCCTAATTCAGCCAAATAACTATTGGACGTCTAAGTACTGCTGAGCAAAGAAGAGATGATCTTTAAGTGAGTGACTCTAGATAGTCTGACTAGATGCCAGTGGATGAAATTGTACTGAGGGTATCTGTGGGCAGTTACTTGACTTTATATATCTTAACATAAATTATAGAATGTGTGATTCCAGTGGAGGATTATGGGAGGGTGTCAATGGGGAAGGGAATATAAAGTTAACTAAGATGCTGAGTGTGAAATACACAAAAATTCAACAAAATATTAATGTAAGAATAATTTACACATTGAGTTTAATATCATTTAATACACTAATTTTTTGTTTTATAAATATCAATATCTCTAATGATGTTTATCACTCTGCCGCACCTGGCGCCTGAGACACAAACATTGTCCACTGGATTAAAGGGAAAAGGGAAAATAATGAAAGTCACCTGCCAGAGGGTATCTTTAAACATTAGGGCTAATGGCAGATCACCTTCTCCTATCCCACCTGTTCCTACCTAACATCTACACCAGGCAGTGCCATACTGCCACTGCTGGACACCCAGGCTGATGCTTGATCAGCAGTCCTCAGCCTAAATTCCGCCAGAACAGACTCACAACACACCCTTCATTGTGCTGGTGGAATAGACACTGGACTTCATAGGCTGGCATCTGTTTGATTTTTCCCAGCCAAATTCCACTAGCAAACATCACACAATCCTGATGGGCTAAATACATGCCTGAAAAATAAAGGGCAGGAGATTATTGTCTGATGGTGAAAAGAATCCGTTTATTCATCCACAGCACTTTGTTTTTATATCCAGAGGGATATCATATCTCAGGGCCTGCTTTCAGACACCCTGCCTCATGTTCTGTAAATATCATGAGTTCTTGTTAAGGTTTTTGATTCCAGGAGCTTTCTCATGGGTTTGCTGATGCAATCAAATTCTACTTAGGGCCAGGATTCAATGTAAACAGACAAGCAGGTAATTTAGCACAATGTAGCCATAGGTGGCCTCTTTCTACATACACTATAATGCATTGTTTTATCTTTAATTTAACAAATATAAAAATAAATATGTGATAACACGTTTTTATGCTTTATTTCCTATTTGCTGGTAGCTTCATCCTGTTATTATCTAGTCACTTGCTTTCTTACAAACTAAAGGAAGTATACACTACTTCAGCCCAAATGTTGAATGTGGACTTAGAAAACCATGAAAACTTATTTTTTTTATGAATTGCGGTTTTAAACATAGACACGTAAACATGAACTAAAAGGTATGGTTATATTACCAAGTCTTTTAATTTTTTGGTGAGTCTCTCTATGAAAATTCATGCACAAAGAGTAGAAAAATGGGTACAAAGGACACATAAAGGCTTTGGTGTGCAGAAAAATTATATTGGATCAGGTTATACTCGTGAAATAACTTGATAATTGTGACTTTTTATGAAAAGGTATCTTTTTGATGCTCATCTTATTAAAAAAAATGAAAAATGTGCCTAAGTCAGCAAGAGGACTTTATCTGAAAAGGGATAACAGCTATGGTTGCCTACGTCTTTACTAACATATTTCTCACTTGTGAAATAGATATACTTTTTTATTTATTGCCATAACTTTTTGTCCCTATACCCTGATACATTTGGAATTCAACAGACATTTTTCTTTATTTCTTCCCTCAAACACTCTTCATTAAAAATGGCAGTGTGAAAGAAACTGGAATGATGTAAATAATGTTTTTATTGTTAATAACTGCAAAAATTGCCTTTCTATCAAAAGTGACAAATTATTATTAGTGTACTGACCTGGAAATTGTTCATCTGTACAGTTCTTAAACATCCAAATAAATGGATATGTGTCAAAGTGAATTGTTTTCTGAAAACCCATATTCAGAAAATGTGAAACAAAAGAATGGTTGAAAGTTCTCTCCATTTGGTATTGTTCCAATACTCTCACAGGATTATTCTAAAATCCTTAGAGTTTACAGTAATTGAAATAACAGCTTAAATGACTATTGTTCTATTTTACACATTTTAAATACAGAATATGATGGGCATTATGTTCAACAAATTAGTTTCAGCTAATGAAAAATTACATATGAACCCATGCTTCTGGGATATTCTGCCTTTCAGGAAGTGTGATTAACATTTTTTTGAGAAGAAAAAATCACATTCCATTCCTTTTTTTACTTTTGAAGAGAAAAAAAAATAGAATCGCTTCATACTTTAAAAACCAATAACTCACCATGTTTTTTTTTTTTTTTATTTCTCAGTTCAGCAGTGCTTTCTCTATACTTCTCTTTCAATCATCTCAAAGTTTCCTTTTACTAACACTGGACTGTCAGAGGTATGATGCCCTGATATGCTATAAATCTTGATACATGAGAGTTTATGTTTCATCTAGATCTATTGCCTCTAAAATAGGGTTCATTTATATATTATATATATTTATATATATATATATATATATATATATATATATTTGGTATATTCAATACGTACATATCAATCTAGATGCGTCTCACCCCCTACTCCCCTCCTTTCCTCTCCCCCCACCCCACCAGAGCTCATGCATTCTGCACAAACACTGTTTTCATCTTTTTCTCAGCTTTCTCAAAATTCTCCATATAGAACTTGACTATTTCAAGCAGAGCTTCAAGTTTCTTCAGTTCTTTGACGAGCCTTTTCGTGTTATTTTTTGTGGGTTGTTCTTTCCAATGCACCCCACTTCCAAAACTATTTAGACCAAAAGCCTCAGGAGGCCTGCACAAGAACTACTTACTACTAGGTAATTGGCACTAGCATCCACACATGAGGGCCACCATCCTCATTTTTTCTGCGACTATGGTTACTTCACTTAACATACTATCTTCTAGTTCCAACCATTTACCTGCATAGTCATGATGTCATCTTCCTTTACTGCTGCCTTTAGAACTCCATTGTGTACATGTCACCCACCTTTTTCTTTATCCACTCCTTGGTTGAGTGGCACTTGAGTTGGTTCTAGTTTTTGCTATTGTGAACAGAGCTGCCAATAAACATGGCTGTGCATGTATTCTGCAGTATTAAGATGAGTCTTGTGGGTATATACTCAGAGTGGTATGACTGGTTCCCGGTGCGAAAGTTCCCCCTCCTCAGGTGGAATGGAACGTTCATTTTGAGTCTTCCAACTGTTCTCCACACTGTTTCCATAGTTGTTTTGTATGTCAGTTTATATTCCCGCCCAGTAGTGGACGAGTGTTTCCCTTTCCCACAAACCTCTCCAGATTTGGTATTAATTATTTCTTGCTTCCTAGCCCATCTTATTAGAATGAGATTGATATCTTTTACGTGGTTTAATTTGCATTCCTTAATGATTAATGATTAATGATGCTGAACACTTATTAAGGTGTTCTCAGCAATCTCTAATTTCCTCACTTGTGAAGTCCTGTTCAGCTCTTTGCCCATCTTTTTGAGTGATTCATTTGTTCTCTTTCATCTTTGTTTTTGAGTTAGTTTATATATATTCTGGAAACAAGTCCCTTATATATGATTTGCAAATACATTCTACATCTGAGATGCCTTCTTGGTTTCTTTTTTTTATTTTTATATATATTATATATATATATATATATTATATATATATATATAAATATATATATGCCTTTGAGTTTAGTAAGGTCCAATTTGTCAATTGTTGGTCTTATTTCTTGTGCAGCTATCTGTTTTAGGAAGTCTTTTCCTACTCCTATGACTTATAGGCGGCTGCCAACTTTTTCCTCTATCACCTTCAGAGTTTTGGGTTTCAGGTTGAGGTCCTTGATCCCTCTGGAGTTGACTTTTGTACAGGGTGAGAGGTAGGGGTTTAATTTCATTCTTCTACAAGTGGTGATCCAATTTTGCCAACACCACTTGCTGAAGATGCTGTCTTTTCTCCATTGTGTCTTCTTGGCCCTCTTGTCAAATATTAGATGGCTGCATGTGCTCAAGTTTGAATCTTCAGTGTTGTTCCATTGGTCAACAGAACAGTTTTGTGTCAGTACCAAGCTGTTTTAGGACTATAGCCCTGTAGTATAGTTTGAAGTCTGGTATAGAGATCCCCTCTGTATTGCTCTTTTCACTCAGGGTTGCTTTGCTTACTTTGGCTATTTGGGCTCTTTTGTTTTTCCATATGAAATTAAGGACTTTTTTCCAAGCCTATGAAGAAGTTCTTGAGGATTTTAATTGGGATTGCATTGAATCTGTATATCAATTTGGGTAGAATGAACATTTATACTATGTTAATTTTCCCAATCCGTGAGCATGGGAGGTCTTTCAATCTTCTGATGTCTTCTTCAATTTCCTTCTTCAGGGGTTTAATGTTTGTTTGTTTGTTTGTAGAGATCTTTGGTGTCTTTGATTAGGTTTGTTCCTATGTATCTTATTGTTTTTGAGGTTATTGTGAGTGGGAACGTCCCCTTGTATTCTTCTTCAGTTGCTTGTTTTTGGTGTAAAGAAAGACTACTGATTTTTCTAGGTTAATTTTGTATCCTGCCACTTTACTGAAACATTTAATCATTTCTAGGAGCTTTCTGGTGGAGTTTTTAGCATTCCTTAGGTAAACAAACATATCATCAGCAAAAAGGGATAGCTTGACTTCCTCTTTTTCCAATTAGTACTCCTTTACTTTCCTTTTCTTGCCTTATTTCCCTAGCAAGTGTTTCAAGCACTATATTGAAGTGGAGTGGAGACAGGGTTCAGCCTTGCCAAGTTCCTACCTTTAAGGGGAATGCTTCATTCTCTTGTCCATTTAGGATGCTATTGGCTGTGTTTTTTCTGAATATGGCTTTGATTATATGGAGGAATGATCCCACCAAACCAATTCCCTCTAGGACTTTAATCATGAAGGAATGCTGGATTTTGTGAAAGGCTTTTTCTGCATCAATTGAGATGATCATGTCGTTTTTGTGTTTCAGTCCATTTATGTGTTTTATGATATTTATTGATTTCCATTTCCATATGTTGAACCATATCTGCATCTCTGGTATGAATCCAACTTGGTCATGGTAGATGATCTTTTTGATGTGGGCTTGTATGCTTTTTGCAAGTATTTTGTTGAGAATTTTTGCATCTGTGTTCATTAATGAGATGGGTCTATAGTTCTCTTTTTTGGTTCTATCTTTTCCTGGTTTTGGTACTAGAGTAATGCTGGTTAGTAGAAGGAATTTGGGAGATTTCCCTGTTCTTGAACCCTTCTGAACAATTTGAATAATAATGGTTGTAATTCTTTTTGAAATGTTTTATAGGATTCTTCCATGAAACCATCAGGGTTGGGCTTTTTTATATGGGAGGTGTCTTATTACATCTTCAATTTCTTCACATATTATGGGTCTTGTTTAAGCTTTGGTGATTCCCAGAATTTCAGATATTCGTCCATTTTTTCTAGGTTTTCAAATTTAGTAAAGTACAGGTTTTTGAAGTATTCCCTTATGATTGTCTGGATCTTTTCATTGATGTTTCCTCTTTCTTCACAAATTCTATTGAATTGGTGTTCCTCTTTCTTTCTTTTGGTTAATTGGGCTAGAGATCTGTCTATCTTGTTTATTCTCTTAAAGAACCAACTTTTGGATTAATTGAATTTTTGTATGGTTTTCTTTGTTTCTGTTTCATTGATCTCTGCTCTGATTTTTGTTATTTCTTCTTGTCTCCTGCGTTTAGGACTCATTTGTTGTTGTCTCTCAAGTATTTTTAGCTGCAGTGTTAGATTGTTCACTTGCATTCTTTTTTTTTTTTCTTTTTTTTTTTTTTGTAGGCACTGAGAGCTATAAGCTTCCCTCTTTAAAGTGTCCCATAGGTTTTGCTGTGTTGTATTATCATTGTCATTCAGTTCCAGGAATGTTTTTATTTCTTTCTTTATTTCTTCCTTGACCCTTTCATTATTCAGGAGAGTTCTGTTTAGTGTCCATGTGTTCTTTTAGGTTGTAGGGTTTATCCTGTTGTTGATATTGAGTTTTATTGCACTGTAGTCTGATAGAATGCATCAGATTATTTCAATCATTTTGTATTTGTTGAGTTTTTCCCTGTGTCCCAGTATATGGTCTATTTTGGAGAATGTTCCATGGGGTGCTGAGTAGAAAGTGTTTTCTCTGGTATTTGAATGGAATATTCAGTAGAGGTCTGTGAGTTTCATTTGGTGTATAGTATCATTCAGTTCAGATGTCTCTCTGTTTATTCTTTGTCTGGCTGATCTGTCCAAAGGGCTCAATAGGGTATGGAATTCCTCTACTATTAATGTGCTGGGATTAATCTGCGCCTTGTGGTCCTGGAGAATTGACTTTATAAAGTTTGGTGCACCATAATTTGGTGCATATTTATTTGTGATTGTGAAATCTTAATGGGCAATCGTTCCTTTGATAAAGATGCAATGGCCCTCTTTGTCTCTTTTCCTTTTAAATCTATTTTCTCTGATATTAAAATAGCAACAACATCAACTTTCTTTGTGGTACCATTTGCTTAGAATATTTTTTCCATCCTTTCACCTTAATTTTGTGCCTGTCCTTGAGCATGAAATTGGTTTCTTGCAGACAGTATATAGATGGGTTTTGTTTCCTAATCCAATCTCCCAATCTATGTCTTTTGATTGGGGAGTTTAGTCCGTTAATATTAAAGGTTATAATTGACAGATGTGTGTTCCTTCCTTTCACCTTATTATTCATTTGCATTTTTAGTCTCGGTTTCTACTTCTGAAGTTATGATTTTATTAATTTCTCCTTCTAGGTGCCTGGGGATAGTTGGTCCTTTCTTCTGTCCTTTGAATTGATTCAAGTGTTTTCTGAAGGGTTGGTTTCCGTGACATGTATTCTATCATCTTGTTTATGTCACAGAAGATTTTCTCCTCCTTCAACTATAATCAAAATTTTTTGCTGGGTATAGTAACCTGGATTGACATCTATATTCCTTTAACACTGGAAATTCTTTGCTCCATGTTCTTCTTGTTTTCATAGTTTGCACTGAGAAGTCAGTTGTAGTTCTGATAGTTTTCCTGTTATATGTAGCTTGTCATTTTTCTCTTGTGGCTTTCAGAATTTTGTCTTTGTTTTGGGCGTCTAGTGTTTTAACTATGATATGGTGTGTGGAGTTTCTTTTCTGATCTTGTCTGTTTGGATTTCTATGTGCTTCTTGTATTTGTATTGGTTTGTCTTTTTTTAGTTTGGGGAAATTTTCATCTATTATTCTGTTGAAAATCTGATCAATACCATTCTCTTGGGATTCTTCTCCTTCCTCTATTCTTTTGATGCTGAGGTTTGATCTCTTCATTGTGTCCCATATTTCCTGGTTGTTCCACTTTTGTGTATTTTTAAATTTTTCATAATCTTTACTTGAGGTTTTTAGTTGTTCTGTGTTATCTTCCAGGTCTGATATTCTTTGTTCTGCTTCCTCCATTCTATTTCTGAGGCCTTCCATTCCTTTCCTCTGGATTGGATGAGTGTTCTATTTCCTTTTTTTATTTCATCCTGTGATTTCTTTAGTATTTCCACTTCCTTTTGGAGTGTCTCAATCTCCTCTTGTAGCTCCTTGCTTCACTGGAGGAAGTGTTTCCACTTCCTTTACGGGTTTTTCATTTTCTCCTAGTTCTTTCTGGAGTTTTTCATTCTCTCCCTTCAGTTTTTTTTTTTTTTTTCCAAAGTTTGCTATTGTATCCCTCTCGGTCCTTCTTGAGTTTTTCATTCTCTCTCCTTAGTTCTATGACTTGTTCTTTATATTCTTTGATGACTCTGAATAGGTCTGCAATTGTTCCTCTAAAATCTATGTCCTGGGTCACACCGGGGGGATCCCACTGTAGGAATCTCCCACAGAGTTGGTAGAACTTGGCGTGGAATTATCCTGCAACTTTCCTATGTCGTCCCTTTTTCGTGTCCCTGGCATGAGTGTTTCCGTTTTTGCCTATATTCCAATGCTAATCACAAATGCTTCTTCACTGTGTTGAAGTCTTACTTTGCTTGCCTTCTTCAGATGCCTATTATTTTTCTCCTTGTTTATGGAGTGTTGACATGTCTAGGTTTCAGGCTTTCAATTTTGTTTATATGTTGGAAGTCTAACTCACTCTTCCCTTTCTGTTTGAAAGGTTCTCCAAGTTATCCACTTGGACACTTTCTGTGCAATTCCAGCAGGGGTGAGTGGGTGGGGGAGGGGATATGCCTTGCTTAACTTGAGCCCCAGTACTCTGTGTTTCATGTGGTCCTGGGAAATCCCTGATCTAAGCCCTATGAACTCAAGTTTCACAGTGGCAACAGGGCCACCTTTAATACCACCTAGAAAGGTGACTCCATCCCAACAGCCACACCATACATTGATCCAACAGGCCCACCTTTAATACCAGCTAGCAGAGCGACTCCACCCTGACAGCCCCTCAAGACTATTATTTAACTATCCAAGGAACCATCAAAACAATTTTCCAACAACCCAGTGATAGATGTATCCAATAATCTACCAGGCTGAAGAACCTGCCTCCTACCTGTGCTTCAGGTGGTCCTGGAAAGTCCCAGATCTAAGCTCTGTGCACTCAAGTCCCCATTTATTCTTTAAATGAACATTTAAAAATTAGAAAGGAGATAAGTGATTCTGATGAAGGAATGTTTTAAAATGCTAGATATCAGTGTTTACATTCTCTTAAATAGTGCCATTTATATGTGTAGCATAAGAGAAGGCAAAATATTAAATATTTTAAATGCCACATAAGATATTTTTAAATTTTATCTTAATGTACAGACATATCCTGAGAATAGACTCACTTACTGAGCAAGTGAGAAGATGCCAATAACTACGATCTAAAATTATAACTGAAAACATACATTTCAAACATTATGTTAAGGTATTCTCTCTAAGTTTTTCTAAAATCCCTTAACTGCTCTTATTAACTGGACCATTAGAATGAAATTTACTACAGTTATTAAGTTCTGTATTAATATTTTAAGGTACCAAAAGAAACATTGATCTAGACCTTCTTTATAAAAGGCTTTGGTGGGGCTGGAGAGATGGCCTAGCGGTTAAGAGTGCCAACCACTCTTACAGAGGACCCGGGTTCGATCCCCAGCACCCACATGGAGGCCGAGAACCGTCTGAAACTCCAATTCCAGGAGAACTCCAGTTCCAGGGGAATCCGACACCCACTTCTGACCTCCGCAGCACTGCACGACACGGGTGCGCAAACTTGCATGCAGACAGTACATTCATACACATACAGAAATAAATAAAATTAATTAAAAAATAAATAAAAGGCTTTGGTGTGAGAATGGTTTACCATATACTGATTACATTTTAAAGATTTAATTAATTTTTTATATGTGTTTGTGTGTATATATGTGTATGTGTGTCTGTTTGAGAGTGTGCATTTTTTTGCTTGCATCATATGCACAGGTGACCTCAGAGTATGGGGCACTCCCTCCCCTGAGCGCACTCTCTCTCTCTTCACTATTTATAACATTTTTTATTTATTTCTGTAAATGTATGAATGTACTGTCTGCATGCAAGTGTGTGCACTCGTGTTGTGCAATGCCACAGAGGTCAGAAGATGTTGTCGGATTACCCTGGAACTGGAGTTCTCCTGGAATTGGAGTTTCAGATGGTTCTCGGCCACCATGTGGGTGCTGGGGATCAAACCCGGGTCCTCTGTAAGAGCAGTTGGTGCTCTTAACCGCTAGGCCATCTTTCCAGCCCGTATTTATAACATATTAAATACTCTAAATTTAATTTAAATTTATGGACTGTATGTTTCAATGTCCTTCTAAGTAAGTGGGATCATAATTATAATCTCACAAATTTCTGATAATTAAAATATTATCCCAGCATTTAAAAAACCTTACACAGTACTTAGTTCAGAGTTGAATCTGAATTCTGACCTCTGCAGGCATTGCAAGCAATGGAAGAAATTACATAAGCGATGGAAATAGGCAATACTCATACAGCTAAAATTAAAAAAAAAGAAAAAAAGAAATAGGGCTGAAGAGATGTTTTATTAGTTAAGACTCTTACAGTGGATCTAGGATTAGTTCTCAGCACCTACATGGCAACTAAGAACCATCCATAACTCTAGTTATAGCAAATCCATCACCCTCTTCTGACCTCTGTGTGCATTGTATTGCATGGATGCAATTACATATGTGCATACACTCATACATGTAAAATAAGTAAAAAACAACAAATATATATATATATATATATATATTATATATGTGTGTGTGTCTGTGTGTGTTAGTCACTTTTCTGTTGCTGTGATAAAATCACCATGACCAAGAGAACTTACAACAGGAAGAATTTATTTGAGCTTATGATTGAAGGTTCCAGGGAATTAGAGCCCATTGTAGTGAGAGGCATGTTGGCTGGGGCTGGAGCAGAAAGCCAAGGTTCACATCTCACAATGAGTACAGAAGTCAAGAGAGAGTCTCTGGAGACTAGCAAGGCTTGTTAAACTCTCTAAGCCTGCCTCCAGTGACATACTTCCTCCAGCATGGCCACAGCTTCTATGACCTCCCAGAACAGTGCCACCAACTGGGGACAAAATGTCTGAATACTTAACGCCTATGGGGGACACTCTCATTCAAACCACCACATTATGTATAGGTAAAAATAATAAAATGACATGAAATTGTGAAGCAGTTAGAGGAGAATATAGGAGGAGTTGGAGAGAAACTAGGAGTGGTGGATATAAGGCAAATATAATACTCATATATGAAACTCTTAGAAATTAAATAATTTTTAAAACTCAAATTAGGATTTTTGTCTCAAAAGATAAAAAAATGGTGTAAAAAGGTATCAATAAATTATTTCCTTATTATTTACAATACACCATACCAGTGAATAGGAAAAATTGCCTTGGTATTTGTAAACATCAGATAATTTAGGAAATAGTAATTTGGCTCATTTGAAAATTATTTGTATTACTTATGTTGATATACTTATCTTCAATGAGTATGAAAAATCTGCATTACACTAGTTTTTTCCACTGCATATTTTGTTTGTCCTTAAGTAACTTTCAATCTACTCTATAAAACATTATGCCTACTTTATATCTTTAAACTTCAGATAAGATGAAGAAATGAAGACAAACAGGGCATTACAGGAACAATTAACCATGAATATTTCACAGTCATAAATATATATGGCTCAACTCAGTTGCACTGAACTTTATGAACACAATCCTGCAAGACCTTAAGGAACAGATTAATCCCAGGACATTAATATTGGAGGACTTCAATACCCCACTGAACATTTGGATAGGACAATTGGACAAAGAATAAACAGAATGACATGTGAAGCAAACTATACAATACACCAAATGGATCTCACAGCAATCTACTGAATATTCCATCCTAACACTGGAAAATACACATTTTACTCAGCAACCCAAGGAACATTCTCTAAAATCAACCACATAATGGAACACAGAAAAAAAAACTCAACAAATGCAAAAAGATTGAAATCATTTCATGCATTCTATAAGACCACTTTGCAATAAAGCTCAATATCAATACCAGGATAGGCCCTACTATCTATAAGAATACATGAAGACTAAACAACACACTCCTGAATAATGAATGTGTCAAGGAAGAAATAAAAGCATTCCTGGAACTAAATGAAAATGAATAGCTGGGCGTGGTGGTGCACACCTTTAATGCCAGCAATCAGGAGGCAGGGTAGGGGGAATCTTTGTGAGTTCAAGGCCAGCCTGGTCTACAGAGCAAGCTCTAGGACAGCTGGTACTAAAAGGGAGAACCTGTCTCAAAAATAACAAAAAAAGAAAGAAAAAAGAAAAAAGAAAATGGCAATACAACACAGCAAAACCTATGAGATAGTTTAGAAGCAGCCCTAAGAGAGAAACATATAACACTGGGTGCATACATAAAAAAAAAAAAAAAATGAAAAACCCAAATAAACAATCTAAAACTGCAGCTAAAAACACTTGAGAGACAACAACAAATGAACCCAAAACCCAAAAGACAGGAAGAGCTAAAAAAAAAAAAATCCGAGAAAAAAAATCAATGAAATAGAAACAAAGATAATAATACAAGGAATCAATGAATCCAAAACATTAGTTTTTGAAAGGATAAATAAGATATACAGACATCTAGCCAAGTTAACCAAAAGAAAGCAAGAGCAACTCCAAATCAATAGACTCCATGATGAAGTGGGAAACATCACAACAGACAATGAAAAGATCCAGAAAATAATACAGGAATACTTCAAAAACCTATACTCTACTAAATTAAAAAAAAAAAAAACTAGAGAAATGGATAAATATCTGAAATCCTGGAAATACACAAAGCTTAACCAAGAAGAAATTGACAGCCGACCCATAATATTTGAGGAAATTGAAAATGTAATAAAAAAAAAACCTCCCAATTATAAAAAGCCCAGGCCCAGATGGTTTCACAGTAGAGTTCTATAAAACATTTAAAGAGGAATTAAAAATCATTACTACTCAAAATGTTCAGATGGATACAGAGGGAAATCTCCTAAATTCCTTCTGTGAAGCTTCTATTACTCTCATACAAAAAACAGGCAAAGATACAACCAAAAAAGAAAACTATAGACCCAGCTTATTAATAAACATAGATGCAAAAATTCTCAACAAAATACTTGCAAACCGCATACAGACCCACATCAAAAAGTGCCCTTCAACCAAGGAGAGGACAGAGAGAAATCTACACAATGGACTTCTATGCAGCAATAAAGAAAGATGGCACCATGAACTTTGCAGGTAAGTGCACAGAATGAGAAGATATTATATTAAGTGTAGTAACACCGTCCTGGAAATACAAAAGACAAATGGATCCCTCATCTGCAGATGCTAGCACCAAGTAACTTGTTGTAAGGCAAACTGAGCAAGGTTAATGATATATTTCTCTTTATCTGAAAGTAACTATACTCTTATAATGTGAATTCCTTAATGGGCTATAGAATTAACCTACCACTTGTTTTCAGATTTTGTAAATTTGGTATATGGTTGGAGCAGATATATACATATTTTAAAGTAATATAAAATTGCCAGGCGTGGTGGTGCACGACTTTAATCCTAGCACTCGGGAGGCAGAGGCAGGTGGATCTTTGTGAGTTTGAGGCCAGCCTGGTCTACAGAGTTCCAGGACAGCTGGGACTACAGGGAGACCCTGTCTCGAAAAGACCAAAAATAAATAAATAAATAAATAAATAAATAAATAAATAAATAAAGTAATATAAAATTAACAGGGAAAAATGTGAATCCTGAAATATGATTTGGAAATAACATACAGTTTATTTTCAGATGGCATAATTTAGTATATGTGTGACATATATATGTTAAAGTAATACAAATTGGAGGGAACAACAACCACAAAATAACTAGAACCAATAACCAACTGAAAGAGTAAAGTTCTCCACAAAACAATAATCCTCTGCATAGAAAACTTAAAAAGACTCAGAAAAAGATAGAAGACATATATAGCAGAATGTATAAATTTGGGTGGGGTAGGGGGCATAGAATGGGAAATGACTCTAAATTTTACTGAGAAATGATATATGAAATGCAGAAAACTTCAATAGACATATTTTAAAAAGAAACTTGCAATCTACTCTAAAGAACATTATGCCTACTTCAAATCTGTAAACTTCATATAAGATGAAGGAATGAAGACAGAGTATCCAGGTCATCGAAATATGAAAAGGAAATTTGCTTAAATCATGTTATGAAATATAGTGGAGGTTTTTCCAGATATTTTTCATTTTGCAACTTTGTTGAGTATACAGGCCAAAGGTTACTTAATATTCAGTATAGACATTCATGGCTGAATATTTCCATCATTATGACCTGTCCTGCAGGTCAGTCAACAGGGTCCTAGAAGAGAAGGCGAGAGGGGAGAAGGGCAAGGATCGTGAGAAATGGAGACAAGACAGGGTTCTGATCAAGTCTCACTTATTGTGAGCAGAAGCTCCAAATATAAAGGCAGGCTGTGAAAAATCCCACAAGAGGAAGTTAAACAGCAGATACATATCATTTGTCACATAAGCAAAATCTCAGGGCTGTGGAACTTACTTAGGCTGCATTCCTAACTCAGTTCCTGGAATCTAAACCAGAGACATGTTATTTTTGTACTTAAGGGGTCACCAGTGCATATGAGTACTTGCTCAGAAGAGAGTCATTAACCCCTGAGTTGCTGAAAGCAGGCTCCTGCAATTAACCTTTGGGTAGCTGCAGGCAGGCTCCTGCAGGTCCCCCTTTTTTATATAAAAAGGCAAAATAAAGGCAAAGAAGCTGTGTCTGTCTTAGGTTCGGGTCCGCTCAGGCGCCCTCCTTAGCCATCGTTGGGTAGGTAACCTCTGGTGTTACCCCCACTGTCTTATCTTGGTAGGGCAGGCTAGCCTGATTCTGTGATCCCATTACCCATCACTGACTATCCAGCTTAGCAAGCCGTATCATCATAAAAACGTGCCTTTGTATAAACGGAGGAATCCTGCATCGCCAATTGTTGGTAATGAACTTGCAGGGGTTTGGCCTGAATGGCCTCAATTTGAGAACATAAGAATGCCATTAATTTATTAAACATCACTGGGCCCAAAGACATCACAAGAAACAGCCCAAGCAAGGGACCAAGGATAGTGGGTAGAAGGGTGGCAAGCCAACGGGAAGTGCTGAACCAATTACTGAACCATCCTTGTTCTTTTTCTCTTTGTAATATCCTTTGTTGCAAGCCTTCTCTAACTTTTAGGAGGGAATCTTTAACGACGTCAGAATGATCAGCAAAAAAGCAACATTCCTCTTTTAGGGCAGCACACAAGCCTCCTTGTTGTAATAATAATAGATCTAAACCTCTTAAATTTTGTAACACCATTTCTGCCAGAGATGAGAGGGACTCTTGTAAATGACTAATTGCTTTTTCTAGTTTTTCTATATCTTCATCTATGGAAGCTCTAAGTACATTATAACCTTGTTGTTGAGTAATTAGGGCTGATATCCCGGTGCCAGTCCCTGCCAAACCCAGTCCTAACAATACTGCAACAGTAACTGCAGTCATGGGTTCTCGCTTATATCTAATCAAGGCAGGGGATGTCCAAAATTGTTGGAGCTCTTTACTAGAATAATAGGTTACCCTAGGTATTAATTGAACTGCGACACAAAAATCTTTTTTCTAATAATGTCTTAGCCACACAGGAAGTAATGCCGCTGGAGCAGGCCCACCAGGCATTAAAAGGAGGAACTAAGTATTCACCAGTATAGTTGGACAATGTGTAATTACACAGATGAGAGTAAGGGGCTGACACATTTACAATGCAGAGTCCAGTACCCAGAATATCAGTCAAAGTAAGTCTTGGTCCTGATTGATCCCACCTACACACAGAGTGATTATTTGTTTGTAATACATTATCAGAAATTGCTACTCCTTCATAAAAGGGAGGGCGAGTGGATAAACAGAGCCAGCAATCTTGAGTGAGATTAGGTCGAGAGACATTTAGGGCTTGATAAGTATAAGACAGTAGGTTGAACAAAGTCTCTTCATGAGAAGGTGGAGCAAATGGGACAATAGGTAGCAGAGAAGCCTTAGGGCAATAAGGATGGATGGTATGGGAAGTAGACACAGCAGGAACAGGGCTCACAGGGACCGATGGGGAAGTCTTCTGGGGAAGCAGCACAGGAATTACCTTAGGCCGTCTCTGTGGACCACAGCTTGGGGGAGCCAGCACTATATTGGGACCTATACCTGTCTTATGATAGATTGGCAATTCAGAACGGCGTATCATGAAATGAACCCCTATATCAGTCCCACTCTTGTATAATCTAAAACCCCAGGCAGGTCCTGTAGACCAGGCACTTGATTTTTTGCCCTGTTCAGTGAAGCTAATATTAAGTATGTTGGAATTACCCTTCCAGGAGATGGATTAAATCGGAATGTCTGGGTGAAGGATTCCACATGAACGCAGAAGTCTCACACCCCCAATATGCACAATAATAGTCACTATGTCCTCCACATCCTCTATGGCTGGCACCATCTGCCAGGCACACGTAAAACCCCAATTTTTGCAGTTCCTGTTTGGCTAGGTCCGTGTGACAACCTGCATGTCCACAGGGAGTGGCCCAATCCTTGGCAAAATGAACAGAGTCCAGATCTTGCTCAAGCAGACGGCAAATGTCCACCTCCAAGGTAGGCCACCGAGTACCCTTGGGATGAATTTCACTGACTTGAGCCACCACCAACTGTGAACTGGGTGGGATGATCTGCCAGGTTATCTTCCAAGGTTCATGAATGTTGGTGGCAGGAGCGGCCCAAGGTGTGTAGATGCACAGAATCACTGCATTCAGGAGCCGTAACATCTCTGATCACTGGTGGAGAAAGGGATTGATCTCAGGAACAAGAGTCGTTCCTGGATGATTGGTTAATTTGTCTCATGAGCCTCTCAGGCAGCCATCTGGCTGAATCAGCTTCTTTTGAATAGATGCACACTGATCCTCGTCCCCATATAAGGACTGGATCAGGTCCATTCCATTTATTAGTAAGAGGATCTTTCCACATGACTGAAGCATAATGCTCTTTTGTTGTGGACTTCCAGAATCTATCTGCTGCCGTGCGTCCGTCATGGTCCAAGGTTAAAAATTTTAAAATTAAAAGTGTATGATTAAGAATATTACGTGGGGACCCTCTGGTAGGGTACCATTATCCCTTTTTCACTTTATCAAAATAAGATTTGAGCGTTTGATGAGCTCTTTCGACTATGCCTTGTCCTTGAGGATTATAAGGAATGCCTGTTTTTAAGGTAATAGCCAATTTTTTGCAAAAGGTTTTAAAAGAGGCACTAGTGTAACTGGGTCCATTGTCTCTCTTTATGGTGGTGGGTATGGCCAAGGCAGGGAAGGTCTGTAGGAGGTGGGTGATGACATTTTTAGTTGCTTCTCCTGGTTGTAAAGTAGCAAAGATAAAACCACTAAATGTGTCAATACAGGCATGAACATATTTTAACTTGCCAAATTCAGGATAATAAGTGACATCCATTTACCACAAGGCATTGGGTACAAGGCCTCTAGGATTTACACCTAGGTGTAAAACAGGAGAATGGGTGACACGAGTTGAATAATTTTTGACAATGTCTCTAGCCTGTTCTTTGGTTATTTTAAATAGTAGACGAAGGGTGTGAGCATTAAGGTGATGTAAAGAATGAGCTTGAATTGCCAGGTCAATAGAAGACACAGGTTGAGAGATCATGACCAATCTAGTGCCAAGGTCAGCTTTTTCATTACCCATGGAAAGAGGACCAGGCAATCCAGAATGAGCTCTCAGGTGTCCTAAATAAAACTTATGTCGTCTATGGATGATGAGGGATTTACACTGTTCAAAGAGCTGAGCAGCAGTAGAAGTATGTTTTAGTTGACTGGATGTTTCCAAATATGGAATAGACAGAGCCAGATAGGAACTGTCAGTGTAAATATTAACTCGCGAGTGAGGGAAGGCCTGGAAAACAGCTAAGAGCGCATAGAGCTCTACTAATTGAGTGGACTTTGAGGGAGTAGTAAAAGAAACAGTCTTTTTTTGGCAGTAATAAGCAGCTCGGCCTGACGAAGAACCACCTGTAAATACTAGCAAAGTGTTTGGGAGAGGTTCAAAAGAAGTAACCTTTGGAAATATGAACTCATGTCGGTTGCAGAATTGTATGAGCTTGTCAGGGGGGGGGTAATGGTTGTCTAATTTTCCAGAGAACATCACACAAGCAATAGGCCATTTATCGGTGGTTTGGAACAGCCAATCCAATTGGACCTTAGTATAAGGTTGAATGATAATTTCTGGATCTTTACCAAAGTATTTTTTGCTAGTTTCTCGGCCAAGTTGAATAAGGTCAGCAACTGAGTTACTATAAGGATATATGACCTTTTTGGGGGACGAGGGCAAATGAACCCACATGATGGGTGCAGACTGCCAGAATACTGCAGTAGGGGTATAAGAGGTGTTAAAAATTAAGTAAGACAAGGGCTTACAATAATTAATATTAGTAACAAATTGTGAGTCTATAGCGGCAGCTACCTTTTGCAGGGCTAGTTGCCCCTCATCAGTCAGGGTTCTAAAGGACCGGGGGTCAGAGTCTCCTTTAAGGTTGTCAAATAACGGTTTTAATTCTCCAGTGGTGAGTTTAAGATAAGGTCTTAACCAATTAATATCCCCTAACAGTTTTTGAAAGTCATTGAGCGTTTTAAGATGATTAGTCCTAAAAGAAGTCTTAGCACTAGTTATTTTTCTGCCATGAAGATGGAAACCAAGATATGTATAAGGATCTTGAAGTTGAATTTTATCTGGGGCAATTTGTAAGCCCGCTTGGCTTAAAGCTTCTTGCATGTCTTTAAAGCAGTTAAGGACCTGTTGATTCTGAGAGCCGACCAACAATATATCATCCATATAATGTATCTTGTAAATATCAGGCCAAGCATCCCTGATCTGCTGAATAGCAGTGGCTACAAATTTTTGGCATAAGGTGGGACTATTTGCCATACCCTGTGGCAATACTCACCACTGATATCTTTTCATAGGTTCACTGAAATTAATAGAGGGAACTGAAAAAGCAAATCTTTCTCGGTCATCCTTGTGTAAAGGAATGGTGAAAAAACAAACATTTAAAACAATTACCTTTACTTTTTGTGGCAAAAAACTCTGGGACCGTGAGACCGGCCGCGGCCCTGATTGTATGATGGGCCAATGTCAGCACAGAGTCTGATGTACCCAGACAGGTCCGTCTTTTTTCGATAAGGCTGAATGGCTGCCTGACAAGCAGCGTTTGCATTTTCAAAAGCCAGTTGTTGAACATAATCAACTCCTGCTTCCGCATTACCAAAAATACGAGAGGCTGTAGTCAGAAGTCGATTAACAAATTCTTGAAAGGGCTCATCGGCTCCTTGCCTCACCATAGTATGGGAAGTCCCAGTCTCTCCTTTGTTGGGAAGTTTCTGCCATGTCTTTAGGGCGGCGGTAAGGATCTGAGTTAAGAGGCCAGTGTGGTAATTTATTTGTAAGTCAAGCTCGGCATATCTCCCCTCTCCAATAAGCATGTCATAAGTCCAACCATTATTAGCTTGGAGATTGTGGTGAGCTGTTTCTTTACAAGCCTCATGGAATTCAGACTTCCACAACAGATAATCCCCACCACTAAGCACTGCCTTAGTGGTCTTATACCAGTCCTCCAGAGTCAACCAGAGCTCACTGAGATTTTCCACCATTGTTAGAGTGAAAGGAGCTTGGGGCCCATACTGTGATACTGTGGTTTTAATTCTTTCAGTGTTGTAAATTCTAATCTGGAGTAAACCCTATCATGCCAAGGACCATTTCCTTCGTCACCTAGACGTCTTTCACGTCGTTCCTGTTCCAAAATGGGAAAAACTCCAGGAAGGGATGTTTGCTGTAAGGACCTAATGGGGTTTTTTTCTGGAGGGGTTAGAATAGGAGTATCAGGGACTGCCAAGTTATCATAAGGAAGGCCTGAACGAAGTTTATTTAAACGGACTATAATTTCTTGATGTTCTCGTTCTCATTTTATTTGTAACTTAAGATGGTCAATCTTTTGTTGGAGTTCCTTTTGAGGGTCAGAAGCAAGCATCAGGACTGGGTTTTGGTTTGGCATATATGGTGGGGGTCCGCGAACGGGGGGCCAATCTTCATTTTTATATTTAGTCACTTCCTCCTCTAAATCTTCCTGATCTGAGAGACTAAGAGCTTCTGGGTCAGCATACATATTAAGGTCGGGATTGATCTTTGAAACCTGTTTTGGGACTGGGTTTGCTGAAAGAGGAAGCTCCATTGTAGGAGGCCCTTTGTCTGAGTCGTCTGATGTGACTGACTCATTTTTATAATGTATTTTATCAGGGTCCTCTGAAATTGGAGTTTTAAGCTTATGCTGTTCAGGCGGGTCAGTGTCCCTACTCTGGCTTGACATCATAATGATGGGAGGCTGCTCACTTAAGATATCATTAATCAAACTCCAGTAGGAGAAAGCAGTAATGGGAATTTTGTTAGGACCAAAGGTTCTATAATAATCTTGAAATGCATCTCCTACACGTTTCCAAATCTTTACATCTATGGTCCCTTCTTGTGGGAACCAAGGACAGATCTCCTTAACAAAGTGAAAGAAATTAAAAAGATGCTGGATTTTAATCTTTACTCCTCGTGCCTTAAGAGTCTGTTTTAATTGCTCAACATACAACTGATGCTGACTTAATGCTTGCCCCATTTTTTCACAGCACTTACCTCAGTTCATGCAGCAGCAGGTTCCCACGGTGCGAACCAAAATTAAAATTTCCTCTGTGCCAGCCTTTCACTGTGTCCCCTTCATGGGGTCCTTCATTCTTCAAGCCTCACGTTGGGCGCCACATGACCTGTCCTGCAGGTCAGTCAACGGGGTCCTAGAAGAGAAGGCGAGAGGGGAGAAGGGCAAGGGTCGTGAGAAATGTAGACAAGACAGGGTTCTGATCAAGTCTCATTTATTGTGAGCAGAAGCTCCAAATATAAAGGCAGGCTGTGAAAAATCCCACAAGAGGAAGTTAAACAGCAGATACATATCATTTGTTGCATAAGCAAAATCTCAGGACTGTGGAACTTACTTAGGCTGCATTTCTAACTCAGTTCCTGGAATCTAAACCACAGACATGTTATTTTTGTACTTAAGGGGTCACCAGTGCATATAAGTACTTGCTCAGAAGATAGAGTCATTAACCCCTGAGTTGCTGCAAGCAAGCTCCTGCAATTAACCTTTGGGTAGCTGCAGGCAGGCTCCTGCATCACTATGTATATCACTTTGGAAGACTACCTGCATCCTAGGCTTGTGAGGATTGCATATAATGATTGTAAAATTCAGTACTTAGCATAGAGAAAACATCAAATGTTACTGATCTTTTAATCAATGTTTTATTTGTTTTTGTGTTGGGGGTATAATGTAAGTAACTACAGTTTCAGTAGTAACTAAGTCCTACTGGTGTTGTTTTGTGCAAATTTGCTATGACCTTAATTATCTTATTTCATTTTATTTATTATTTACTTTCATATGTTTGAGTGTATTGTATGCATTTAAGTGTACCCATTTGCACAATGTGTTCAGAAGTCAAAAGAGTTCATAAGGGTCCCTGTAACTGGAGTTATCCACAGCTGTTATCAACCATGTGGATGCTGAGAATAAAGCCCAGGGCTCTACAGGTGCTCTAATGTGCTTAATCACTGAGCCATTTCTCTAGCCCTTGACCTTCATTCTCAATCTCAATCCATGTAAATGCTATGATGTGCTCTTAGGATTGTTAATGGATTGTCAATTTTCATTACCTACTTTAGAGTTATATATGTATTGTTGTTTGAGACTACATTAATCTGTTTTCCAGAGAATGTAGTCTGTGTTTAGGTGTTTAGGGTGAAGAATTTAAATATTGACCTTTTCTTTTTCCTTTTTTTTTTTTTTTGCTTTGTGGGATTTAGTGATGAAAAGGATTAGAATTTGGCCTGGGGAGTTGAGTCATGCTGTCTATATCAGCCAGACATTTTTGGAATAAATCTCTCTCTGTATTTGGACATCTTAACATGTGTCCATGTGCTGTCATTTCCTGCTCATGTTTTCCACATGGATCTCCTTTGGAATAAATGAGACACACCCCAAATGGCACCTAGACATTGGGTTGGAGGAAACCTTGACAAATTAGGTATGTAAACCTCTAAATATTGGCTTTTTCTTCTCTTTCTTCTTTCTCTTCTAATACCTATCTTTTGCCATGGAGCAGTCTCTCCTGCTTTTTTCAGTGGATGGGAGGGTCAAATGGGAAAATGTGGCTTTGTACACGTGGGGGAAAACTGCCTGGCTTTGGTTTGGCTCAGAGAATATCCCATTCCCTTCAGGCATGCACCTCTTGGCTTGGTCACTCCTACACGCTAAAAAGCCAGTGCTTCAAGGCTGTTTAATATCAAGGCTTAGTAGCCATCCTTGGCCTTGGAATCCTTTTTCATAATTTTACAGGTCTAAAATAAAACTTTGTGGTTTTAATTTCCAAAAAAAGAAAATTGCCTTCATTCCCTACTGTGAGAAACCAGGTTCTCAGGTTCAGCTCCAGCTTAACTCCCCACCCCACCAAGCAGTGGTGCAAAGGATCCAGTAAGCTGGTGGTGTTATGGTGTAGAGAAGCCAGTAGGTGCAGTATTAGTGATTCTAGGTCCCACAGACAATTTAGACGAACCGAGTGGCAGGAAGCACAGTTAGTGACCAACCAATACTCCATAATAACATTTAAGACTAGCACCAGAATCCAAACAAAAAATAAACCCACATGCCAAAGCCAGAACAAAAAAAATAACAACATGGGAAAAGCCCACGATAAATACACACTGAATTCAACCAGTATTATGGAATATCCCTAGGAGATCCCCCTGGAACCAACACATGGACCTTAGAAGAATAGTATTAGACGTATTCAAAGAAATCAAAGAATATAAAGAGCAAACCAGAGAAGTAAGGGGATAAATGAAAAACTCAGAAAGGATCTAAAACTGAACAATGATTAACTCTGGAAAGAGCAAGAGGGGGAATATGAAAAACTCCAAAAAGAAGTAGAAGAAAAGAAACACAAACTCTGAAAAGAACTAGAGGAAGAGAAACACAAACTCCAAAAAGAACTAGAGGGACAGAATGACAAACTCCAGAAGGAAGTGGAAACATTGAAAAGATCCCAGTTTGAAATGAAAAAAAAAAGAAACACAACAGCAAAGCAAGGAGCTACAAGTACAGAATGGCAAGCTCCAAAATGAAGTGAAAATACTAAAGAAATCACAGTAAGAAATGAAAAATGAAAAGAAACATTTATCCAATCAACAGGAAAGGATGGGAGAAAGTCTCAGAAACAGAATAGATGAAGCAGAAAATAGAGTATCAGACCTACAGGATAACACGGAACAACTAAAATGCTCAAGTGAAGATTATGAAAACTTTAAAAAAACACAAGAGTGCAATAACCAGGAAATGTGGGATATTATGAAAAGACTAAACAACCGTATCATATGGATAGAGGAAAAAAAAGAATCCCAAGACAACGGTACTGATCAGATCTTCAACAGGATAGTAGAAGAAAACTTTCCCAAACTGAAGAGAGACAAACCTATACAAATACAAGAAGCACATAGAACACCAAATAGACAAGACCAGAAATGACACTTCCCACACTATATAATAGTTAAAATGCTATATGCTCAAAAGAAAGACAAAATACTGAAAGACACAATAGAAAAACAAGTTACATATAAGAAAAGAGGAAAGAAGCAACTATCCCCAAGCAACTAAAGAGAAAAAAAAAAGAATAAAAGATTAACATATATCTGAGTTAACATACTGTTTATTTCTGAAGGACGTAACTCTGGTACATGTATGACGTTTATATAGGCATGTTTTGGAGCAATACAATGGGAAGGGAACCACAACAACATAGGGACTGGGTCAAAGAACAGACTGATATAGTTAAACTCTGCCCAAAACAATGAACCTTTACAGATAAAATCTTTAAAAAAAAACTGTGAGAAAGATTAAGGACATGTATGGCAGAATGCATGATCTGGGGTGGGATGTGGGAAATGGAAATGGGAATGTTCCTATATTGAACTGAAAAATGAAGTCTGAAATTCATAAAGCATCAATAAAATTATTTTAAAAAAGAGGAACAAACTTTTCCAAGATAATTTTAAGCCATAGCCACTTAATAGCTTTCTCTTAAATTTTGTATACAAAACCTGCTTTTAGATAAAAGTGTATTGCTCTCTTGTCTTCATGTGGATTTTTTGGTAACTATTTCTGAAACTCTAACTCTTCCTACCTAAACCTGCTGGCTATTTGTGGATTCAAAATGTAATATTTTTACTTAACCCCTGAGTATCCTAGATAGCTTTTGAGTAAAAAATGTTTGCACAATTAACATTAATTGCTTGACTTAATTTTTATTTTGACCTTTTCAAATATTTTTCACCTTACATATTCTTTTCCCAGAGAATCCCTGATTACAATTGGTTTGTGCTCTGGTACCACCAGCCTGCCTGCTGTGTGCATACCAGCCATGGAACTGAGCACATGGGGTATTATCAACAATTTATCTAAATCATGCATTTTAAAATTTTAATTAAATTAACGCTGTCTTTTAATTTCATCATTTTGGAGACAAAACAGATGGATTTCTAGAGGAGTTTACAGGCACCAGAGTTCTAACAAAAGACACTTTCTCTGATAATTTTTTTTGTCTTTTTTAGACAGGGTCTCCCTGTAGCCCCAGCTGTCCTGGAATTCACTCTGTAGATGAGGCTGGCCTTGAACTCACAAAGATCCACCTGCTTCTGCTTCCCAAGTGCTAGGATTAAAGGCATGCACCACCACACTCAGCTGATAAATTGTTTTTTTAAAGAACTATTACTAAAAGCCTCTTTAACACCATGAATTAATATTTTGGTTCAATTTAAATGAAAGAAAAAAAACTGTCTTATGTTTCTTTAAGCCCATCTTCAAACTATGTGTATGTGTGTGTGAATGAAAGTTCATGATTTTAACTGATTATAATCCTACAGGTTTAAATCCAATTAGGAGCAAACTCTAATAAAAGATAGACTCAACTCATAAAGACTGTTTTATACCTCTTAGTGTTAACAATTTTTAATTGGGTTTATAGTATGTATTAAAATCAGCTTCCATAGTCCATCTTCTTTGCTGGTATTTCTTGGTCCATCCTGTACAATGCAAAGCTGTACCATTTTTAGGCACTAAATTTGGTGATGTTCTGACCTGTGAGAACATGCACATCTTTTCCCATTTTTAGTTTTAAGATTTCAAAATTGAAAATATATCAAAAAAATTGGAATACACAGTTTTCAATTGGTATCCAAGAGGAAGTACTCGACCACCACCCACTTTTGTTCTTTCAAATTTTTATGTTTTGACCTATAGATGTTTAAAAGGCAGTTGTATTACACATACCTATAGACAGAAACCAAGGTGTAAATATATTTAAGCGGTCTATATACAGACCTGTATATCTTGTAGGCATAAGAAATGTGACAGGTAATACTGTACAGCAAAATATAGAGAATATTTGTTTATATTTATCACAAAGATGTTACTGGAAATCTCATACAAATTAGAAGTGAAACACATTTTGATAATTTGTATCTCCAGATATGGTTACATGCTACTAAGAGAGATGAAGCTTTGCCATATATGTGGAGTTTCTCTTCATATGAGCAGTGTGCTGGATAGCTTTAGTGTCAACTTGACACACCTGGGTTGAGGGAGCTTTAATTGGGGAATTGGCTCCATTGGATTGGCCTGTGGCCACATCTGTGGAGTACTGTCTTGATTGTCTAACAGTATGGGAGGGCCCAGGCCACAATGAGTGGTGCCACCCTGGGCAGGTTGTTGTGTACTGTATAAGAAGGCAGGCTGGACATGAGCAAGGGGAGCAAGCCAGTGAACAGCATTCCTCCATGGCCCGTGCTTCAGCTCCTGCCTCCAGGTTCCTGCCCTGAGTTCCTGCCTTGGGCTCCCTGAGTGATTAACTGTGACCCAAGGGATGTCACCTGAATAAACCCTTTCCTCCCCAAGTTGGTGTCGGTCAGAGTGTTTTGTCACAGCAATGGAAGACAAACTAGAACAGAAATTGGTACCAGAAGAGTGGGGTATTGCTGTGACAGACCTGACCTTGGTGTTTTGGGGAAGGATTTGTGGAGGCGTTTGGAATTTTGGGCTGGGAAGATCATTGAATGCCTAAAGATTTTTGCTGTGGAGTTTGGAGCAGTTTTGCTGAAGGTTTTGTAAAAGATGGAGGCCTGGTTGTGAAGTTTCTAGCTTCAAAGGGGAGCAGAGATCATCAGGACTGTGTAATCTGTGGGTTCTGTCCAGCTGGGGCTGAAGAATCAGCTGTAAGTAACAAGAGACCAGAACCTGAAGTGAAATCTTTGTTGTCCTAGGACAATTGATGCTGGTTAGCTGGGGCTGAAAAATCAGCTGTAAGTAATAAGAGACCAGTGTCACTGTGGTGAAATCTTCTGGGAAGAATTTCTTCAGGGTCAGCACACAGTAGGTGTGTTCCAGAAGGGGCCTGAGTCTCCATCTCAAGTCAGAAGCAGGACTTGGTAGTTTTGTAAGAGTCTCCTATATGGTTCTGGTGTCGAAATTTGAGGGGGACACAGAGAGCAGCCAAGGCTTGGCACTGTGATTAGTCAGCAAAGACCACTGGTGGAAGTGCACCTCGGTTGCAGTGAAAATTCCAGGATTGCAGGAGTCATGGAGAGAAGCTGAGGCTTTTCACCAGGAGAGGTCAGAAGAGACCATGGTGAAGAAGCTGCCTCAGTTTCAGTGGCAACCCCAGCTTTTTGGAGATGCCGGGACCATGGGATGACCACCAAGAGCAGCAGCAAGTGTGAAATGTAGTCGGCCAGGGCCTTGAGATGAGCTGTGTGTGCCATGGACGGCAGAGTCAGAGAAGGGGAGCTGCCGAAACCCTTTGGAGCCCAGAAGATCATGAGTGAATCCCAGGTGTCCAGCTTTGAGCTACTTTGCTGGACTTAGGTTTTGTTTGAGTGTGCCTGATTCTTCCCTTTGAAATAAGACAGTACTTGTTTTGGATTTTACAGCAGCCCACAGTTAAGAGACTTTTAATAGACTGAAATTTTAAGCATTTGGACATTTTAAGGACTGTGGGGCTTTTAAGTTTGTACTGTCTTAGGTTGTGATTAATGTTAACATCATACTTTGAGGATAAGAACTGGAAAGGGGGTGGTTTAATAGTGATGTGTTTTGTGTGTCAAGTTGACAAGGGGTCAATTGTGCTGGATAGCTTTAGTGTCAACCTGACACACCTGGGTTGAGGGAGCCTCAATTGGGAAATTGGATCCATTGGGTTGGCCTGTGGCCACATCTGTGGAGTATTGTCTTGATTGTCTAGCAGTGTGGGAGGACCCAGCCCACAATTAGTGGTGCCACCCTGGGCAGGTTGTTGTGTTCTGTATAAGAAGGCAGGCTGGGCATGAGCCAGGGGAGCAAGCCAGTGAACAGCATTCTTCCATGGCCTGTGCTTCAGCTCCTGCCTCCAGGTTCCTGCCCTGCCTGCCTTGGGCTCCCTGAGTGATGAACTGTGACCCAGCTGATGTAAGCTGAATAAACCCTTTCCTCCCCAAGTTGGTGTCGGTCAGAGTATTTTGTCACAGCAATGGAAGACAAACTAGAACAAGCAGGTACAGTGCAGTCCTGTTAAGGGAAGGGGGAGTACAGTGCCCACCTGCAGCCACTGTAGGGAACTGATCCTTCGGTGCAGAGGTCAGTTGGTTACTTTTATAACCTGACCCGAGAGGTACTTCCAACTCAAGTCCTTAGCCTAGGAAAATGAAATGTTTCCCATCTGGCTGTGCTTTCCCACCTGCCCAAACAAAGCTGGTCTCTGGACAGGAATTTCAGGCCTATGGCTGATGGCCTATCTTCAGCTTACACCCACTCACAATTCAGTCCACAGCTGGTGACCTAATAGTTCTCCATTCAGCCCCACACCAGATTATCATGAGGTTGGTCAGATGGACTGCTGTCCAACCCCACTGGCCAGGACACTCAAAATCCAGGCCTGTTTTGGCTGATGGATTATTGCCTATCTTCAGCGTACACCCACTCACAACTCACTTCACAGCTGGCGATCTGATAGATCTATTTCCAGACCCACACCAGCTACCCAGGTTGGTGGTCTGATGAAACGTTGTCCAACCCACTGGTGACTTGGATGAAATTCAAGCCTGCTTTGGCTTGTATGCATGCAAAAATAATGACAAGGAATTCTATGTAATGATGATAATGGAGAATATGATTTATTGCCTGCTACAACTCGCTTTTATAAGCAAAATTATGTGAGTTCCCAGAGCCAATCACAGACCCCCAGTTCCACGCCACTGCACACTGTTGCTCCACCTAGCATCCTATACCTGGGCCACTTTGCTTGCTCCTTCTTGGGGCAGAGTCAGAGAAATCCCATAACTCCCACATGGTGCCTTGAGAGGTACAAGGTGAGAACTAGTCCCCAATTGAAACTGGATGTTCCCAAATCTCCCCCTTTAATTTTATTTTTTTCTGAGAGACAGAGGAGCCCATGGGAGAGGCTGGCAACATTAAGGAACCCCGGTCTTGAATAGTTGATTGCTTAAATATATCTTGAGTGCCATGCAGAGGTAAGCCAGTCTTAAGATTTTATTTTTTACACTAAAACTAAACTGTGCCCAAAAATCCAACCATGAGGTAAACTAACTGTCAACTGTAAGTAAGGAATACAAGCAACCTTCATGCAAAACCAATTTGAAAGTCCAAATTTCTATAGCCCAAGGTCCCCATTGTCCAGTTGGAGAGGCTTGTATGCATAAGCATGTTGATTAAATAACAGTCTAGTCTATGGGGCTGGAGAGATGGCTCAGCAGTTGAGTGCCAACTGCTCTTGCAGAGGTCCCATGTTCGATTCACAGCACCCACATGGCAGCTAAGAACTGTCTTTAACTCCAGTTCCAGGAGAATCAGACACCCTCTTCTGACCTCTGTGGCATTGCAAGACACTGGCGCACCAACCTACATGCAGACAGTATACTCATACACATAAAAAATAACAAATGTTAAAAAAATAAGAGTGCAGTGTATATTGCTGTAATGTCACAATTCGCCCAAATCTCCACAGCCCTTACATTTGATCATGCATCCTCTTCTACAGGTTGCTCCCTAGGCTTTAAGAAAGGGGCACAAGTTGGTGAGAAGCAGAACAGTCATTTTGGACTCTGGACTGTTCAGGCTGTTTCTTTTCATGGGTTGGCAGTTAACCCAGGGATACCTTTTTAATCCTACTAACAAAGCACAAGCAATTAGAGGTACAGGCATTTAAATACTTATTATTATGGCAAGTTGCATTGTGGGCATAGACACAGATGTTTGGATGGTAGGCTAGTCCATGAACTGTGGCTTTTCTGTAAAGTATGGCAAGTTCTTATTGTGGCTTATAATATCTTCTAACAACTAGAGGATGTAAGTTTATGGCATCAGCCATGAGTTATTCTTCCAAGGAGAGAACTAATAGCCAATTAGATTTGGGATATAAGGACATATCGCTGTCACTGGCTTCATAGTATCTCCAGGCAGGTGATGCATAGCTGATATTGATTAAGTATTGCTTGACTCATAGAACAATATTACTTTCATTGCTTTAGTGGCCTTTGGTAATGCTCTCTGGCATTCCAGAGATCAACTGTACACTTCCAAGTGCAGTCTCAATACATCTTTCCCATCTTTATACCAGGTCTTCAGCAGCAGGACCTAACCATCACTCTTCTTGGAGGTAACTCATCTCATAGGCCAAAAGCCTTTACCTTTTGGGGGCTTGGATCCCTTTGCTAACATCTCCTTGAGAGAATAACCCATTGCTGATACCGGAGCTCTCCTGTATTAATATATTTTGGTTGATCACATAGCTTTTAACACTTTATTATTATACTTGGATTTGAATAGTGAGATTTCTTTTCACAGTTCTTATATTTATTAGTCAATTAAAGATAGCATTTATACCTGTTCTTTAAGAAATTACTACTATAATAGTTGGCTCTCTTTTATAACTACGGAATGACTTCATTACCATCATGTTTTTCTTGTTTTTGTTATAAACAGGAAAGTTAGGAAGTTTTCTCATATTAAAACTTTGCAGCACCTGGAAAACAAGTTTGATTAGGATAGTTATTTTAATAAAACAGTTATTTTAATAAAATTTAGAGAGATGCATGGTGTCTGTGACTCAGGAAGTCTGAATCTGTGACTCAGGAAGTCTGAGTTTTGTTTTTGTTTTGTTTTTGTTTTTCCTTTTAATGTTCAGATGGGCTGGCTTCTCTGCTGGTATTTCTTGGTCCATCCTGCACAGCCCAAATTCATATCTTTTTCAGACATTTAGGTTGGTGTATTTACCTGTGGGAACATACAAACTTTCTCTCATAGTTTTAAGATTTAAATTGAAATATTTGGCAAAAGTTTTAGAGAGTTTTATTTCTTACTGTATCCCCAATTTTTGGTATGTTAGGTTTTTATTTTTTATTCCATAAATCTCTAAAAGGCATTTGTAATACACATACATATAGACAAGAATCAAGGTGTAAATTTTCATCAAATTTGCTCAAACCATTTATCATTGATGGTGTGCTGTTAATTTGGGAAGTAAACTTAATTCCCTTAGTTAAATTATCCTATAAGTAAAAAATATGTTACAAGGTGATACTGTATAATACAGAAATTATAGAGAACATTTGTGTACATTAACCCCAAAGTTATTGTTGCAAATTTAATAGAAGATATAAATAAAACAAATATTAATATTTTAGACTCCCAATTAGTTTAAATTTATTACTATATTTATTAAAATTTTTAACCTAATTTAACTAATATAGGCATTATTACTAAGTCTTAAAATATCCTACAATATGCAGACAAAGCTTGGGCAAAGTTGAATACCTGCTAAATAAATGTTGACCAAAAATGCACATTGTTCTTTAAAGCAATAAGACTAGACTATGACTTCAGATAAATCAAGTCCATTAACTTATATTGTTTATTTTGTATTTCTGTATAAATCTCTACTGAAATAGCTCTCTCTATGTATAAATATGTTATTTTTGAACATACAATTTGCAGTGATTTGAATTAAAGTGTCCCACATAAGCTTCACATATTCAGACAGTTTGTCCCTAATTGGTGGTGCTGTTTTGAGAGGTCTTAGAAAGTGTGGCCATGCTGGCGGAAGTATGTCACTGGGGGACTGGCTTAGAGAGTTTAACAAGACTTGCTTGTCTCCAGAGGCTCTCAACTTCCTGTGGCCAGTGGAAGATATGAACCCTGACTTTCTGCTCCTACCACCATGCCTCCTGCCACAATGGACTCTAATTCTCTGGAACCGTCAATCATAAGCTCAAATAAATTCTTCCTTTTATAAGTACCCTTGGATATGGTGGTTTTATCACAGGAACAGAACAGTGACTAATACACCATGTTAAACTGAAAACCTTACAGAGTGGATTTTAATGACCCTCTTCCTCCAAGCCCTTAGAGATCTCTTCTCAAGGCCTGGCAAGAAAGCCTGCTTTAAAGATGTTTTATCTAGTTGTTAAATGCTCTACAATACACATTTAACTATACCTTAAATTATATCTAAAATAAAATAAGATTATTTATTAATACCATTTTTTTCCTACAATGATTTTAGAATTTGCTGGAATTTTTTTGTCTTAGGTGCTGAAGGAGAGCAACCAGCAGTTGGTGGCATACACCCATAAAGTATTTAACTGTTACCACACCTGTATAATTTTATTAGTAATACTTTTTTTGATGTTGGTTGTTTTTTTTTTTTGTTGTTGTTGTT
Organism: Rhizomys pruinosus; assembly: GCA_009823505.1. Classification (NCBI taxonomy): domain Eukaryota; kingdom Metazoa; phylum Chordata; class Mammalia; order Rodentia; family Spalacidae; genus Rhizomys; species Rhizomys pruinosus. The sequence goes on along the minus strand of VZQC01014220.1, from coordinate 11,594 downwards.
GTTGTTGTTGTTTTGAGACAGGGTCTCCCTATAGCCTCAGCTGGCCTGGAACTCACTCTGTAGACCAGGCTGGCCTTGAACTCACAGAAATCCACCTGCCTCTGCCTCCTAAGTGCTAGTATTAAAGGCATGTGCCACTGTGCCCTGTTTAAAAAAGGAAACAGCCAGAATTGACCAGAGTCCAAGACAGCAGCTCCAGAGAGAGTGGACTGTTTTGCTTCTCATCCACCTGTGCCCCTTTTCTAAGCCTAGGGAACAATCTGCGGAAGAGGGGGCGTGGTAGAATGTAAGGGCTGCGATTGGGGTGAATTTTGAAACTACAGCAATGTAGTCTTGACACTCATTTGATCAACCTGATTGAACATACAACCCCTCACCCCCCGCTGGATGGTGGGGCTGTGGGGGTTTGGGCACAACAGCCTGCAAATTGGTTTCATATGAAGGATGCTTGTACTCATGGATTATCACTTATAGCTAAAAAATGAAAAAAAAAAAAAGAGAGAAATAGGCAGGACAGTCATGGCAGAATGAATGATCTCGGTGGGGGTGGGGGGGAAGGAAAAGGGAAATATGCCTGAACTGAATTGGAAAATGATGTATGAAATGCACAAAGCATCAATAAAAAAAATGTTAAAAAAAGACTGCACTTAGCCACAATTTGGGTGCTGGTAATTGAACCTTGGTCCTCTGCAGGAGCAGTCAGTGCTCTTAACCACTGAGCCATCTCTCCAGCCCCAAGAATTCTTAACCAAGACAAGAAAATTGCACAAATAATCATAGAAGTTTAACTATATTAATAGAGCTGAATCAGAGTTGAAAGGGCCAGATTGAACTCAGAGGCTTTTTAGAAGTGTACAAATACATATCAACATTTACATAAACCCAATTAAAGATTGTTGACACCAAAAGGTATAGACCAATAGTTTTTTTTTATTGGTTGAATCTGTTAACAGTGATTTATAGTCAACTTTTTAATACACAGGAATTTAGAAAGTTATAGGGATTAAAACAAGTACTCTCACACCCATACACACATGTGCATGCACACACATACAAACAAACATATACATACATATGTACTAAAGAAAAAAGATTGTGAGACCAACCTGTGGGAAGAAAGTTACATTATTGTCATATACTCAATGAGAAACACAAAAATCATTTCCACAATTAAGGTTGGGTTTAAATTTCCATATAAGTCCCCCATCTCTGTCTCCAGAGCACTGGAAGCAAAGCTGCACCATTAAAAGCCAGTTAAAATGAACCATACTTGCCGGGCATGGTGGCGCACGCCTTTAATCCTAGCACCTGGAAGGCAGAGGCAGGTGGATCTTTGTGAGTTCAAGGCCAGCCTGGTCTACAGAGTGAGTTCCAGGACAGCTGGGGCTACAGGGAGACCCTGTCTCAAAAAGGCAAAAAATAAAATAAAATAAAATAAAATAAAAATAAAATAAAATAAAATGAACCATACTGCTCCAGGGCAAGAGTGCTGGAGAGTGCATTAGGTCTTCCCCAGCCACAAAAAGAACACTGCAAAGCCAGTCATTCCCCCACCCACTGTTGCTGTCTTTTCCAGAGCAGGAGAGGACACAGAAAAACAAACCTTGAACTAGGTTAACCAGAGTATTTATAAACAGCTACAAACTGAATATATAACAACTTCATTTTGCTTTTGGTCTTTTCAAGGCAGGGCCAGCTTCCAGTCCCAGATGGCCTGGAGCTCACTATGCAGACTAGATTGTCCTTGAACTCCCAGAGACCTGCCTTATTTGGCCTCCCCAGCACTAGGACCAAAGCTGTGTGATATTGCACCCAACTACACAAGCCTGGAATTTAAGAGCCCAATTTGCATTAAAGACTGGCCTCTAGAATATGGTCCTGAAGGAATTTAGCTGACAAAAAGAGAACCTGACCTGAATTAACCACCACAAAGTCATTATTTATAGGAAAAAAGGGTTTCAAGGAAAACTTTTTTTTTAATCTTTTATTTATTTTTGTATGTGTATGAATGTACTGTCTGTATGTAGGTCTGTGCACCCGTGTCGTGCAATGCCACGGAGGTCAGAAGAGGGTCTTGGATTCCCCTGGAACTGGAGTTCTCCTGGAACTGGAGTTACAGACGGTTCTTAGCCGCCATGTGGGTGCTGGGGATTAAACACATGTCCTCTGCAAGAGCAGTCGGTGCTCTTAACCGCTAGGCTATCTCTCCAGCCCAAAACATACTTAAACTGTAGCTGGCTTTTCACAAACTTCCATGCAAGCCAATATCTGGTGAGTTCTCTCCAGTACCTTAGCCCACCTAGAACTGAGTGGTCTGTGCAAATGTGCACCTCAATAGAAGGCTTGTGACAAAAGCCTTGAGCTTTTTCCATGGGCAACAACTGCCCTCCTAACCTCTGTCTCTGCCCCTGTGACCTTCACTGCCTGTACCACAGCAAGAAGGAGGAAGCCTGGACTTCCCTTTGGGGCTAAAATTCACACTGCAGGGTAGCTTTCATCGCACTGAAAAAGGCTCTAGAAGGCAAGTGGATGGGAGAGGAAAAACTCTCTCACAATTTCTCTGAATACCCGTAACCTGAGAAGGCTGGGGACCGACAGATGCCCCCAATCAGAGAAAGCCAAACCAGCACCCAGGGGTTCCATAGAGGTGCCTTTCTGAGTGGGTGAAAACCCACAAGAGTGCGTGTTCTCAAATCCTATCAGAGAAGGGGTCTCCAGCGCACAGGCAAACTCTTTGTCAGCGCCATCCACAGGTGATCCAGCAGAGTCAACAGGAGAATTTTCTCTGCCTCCATCCTTATTCTGTGCCTTCAATGATTCAGAGACACTAAACTGTCTCCAGGCCAGAACTTGAAACACAAAAGCTACAGCAAAAACAAAACAAAACAAACAAACAAACAAACAAAAAAACACAGAAAGCCATTGCATGCAGTCAACAAATATATGCCATGCATCACAAAAGATTCCTCCTGAAACAGCTCCCTTGAAAGGTATATTTCCCATCTTGCAGGGATTCTAACTCATGAAAGTGGTTTCTGAGCCCCACGTTGATGCACCAAAATGTAGGAGATTCGCTTGCTATGAACAGGTACAGCACGTGGTCCTGCTAAGTGAAAGGGAGCACAGTGCCCACCTTGCAGACACTGTGGGGAACTGGTCACTTGGTGCAGAGGTCAGTCAGTTACTTCCATAACCTGACATGAGAGGTACTTCCCACTCAGGTCCTTAGCCTGGAAGCCTGGATCATTTCCTAAATTGGCTGTGCTTTCTACCTTCCCAAAGACTGCTGGCCTCTGGACAGGAATTTCAGGCTGATGGCTGATTGCCTATCTTCAGCCTACACCCACTCACAACTCACTTCACAGCTGGCAATCTGATAGATCTCCTTCCAGCCCCACACCAGCTACCCAGGTTAGTGGTCTAATGGAACGCTGTCCAACCCACTGGGTACTTGGATGAAATTCAGACCTGATTTGGCCTGTATACATGCAAAAATAATGACAGGTAATGATGGTAATGGAGAATTTGATTTATTCCCTGCTACAAAGCAAAATGACATCAGCTCATAGAGCCAATCACAGACCCCAAGTTCCATGCTACTTCATACTCCTGCTCCACCTAGCATCCTGTACCTGGGCCACATTTTTTGCTCCTTCTTGGGGTGGGGTCAGAGAAATCCCATGACTCCCACATGGTGCCCTGATGGATGCTAGCTGAGAACTAGCACTCAATTCAAACTGGATCATCCCAATGTGGTGTATCTGAAAAAAGGTAATTATGGATTAGTTTTAAGTACCTGGTTTTGACAAGTTCAATATTTTACTTGTTATATTCACTTTCCTGTGAAAACAGAGTACAAGGGCTAAGTCAATAGTGAAAATTAGCAGTGACACTGAAGATTCCACTTTAGTTTTCTTAATCCTCAAGGAAGTAAAATTTTGCAAAAAAAAGATACACTTCAAATTTTAGTTATCATGTGATGAATATTTTCTCTGTGCATTATAGTGAATAAAACTTATCCAATTAATACAGTGATTTGTCATTATGTTTTTCTGATACCTGTGAAAAACACTTATTTTTTTGTCTGATTAGTGATGAATTTCTAAGTATATTTTACCCAGTCAATAAACATGATTTAATTTGTTTTAATTCCATACCTCTTGCAAATTAAAATATGCACGTCATTTGACCTACACAGAATTAACAATGGCTTGGATGCAAAACAATGTTTAAGGTGGCCCTGATTGTGAATGGTTATGGCTCCAGCTAATTGAGAATGTGAAAAAGTAGTATTCTTTCTGTCCAGTCCAGGAGTTACAAGTAATGTTGGAAAATATAATGAAACTATACCTTGTTAGTAATACTTGAAAGTAATATTTAACATTTGATTTATTCTGATAATTTTAAGATGATTAAAAAATTGCCAGGCACGGTGGCACACTCCTTTGCTCCCAGCATTTGGGAGGCAGAAGCAGGTAGATCTCTATGAGTTCAAGACCAGCCTGGTCTACATAGCAAGCTCCAGGCCAGTTGGAACTAAGGGGAGACCCTGTCTTAAAAAGACCAAAAAATGATAATAGTGCACATTTAAAAATATCATCAAATTTGCATTCAAAAAATGTCTACACAGGAGCTGTAGAAAAAACAAGGAGAAATAAAGCTAGTGCTAGATTCAAAGCTTCATCTCTACTGGCTAATGCTCATATTGCTTGAAGGTGCCTTTATGCTACCAGAAGAAAAAGATAATCATCAACCTTACCTAGTGAGCTACAAAAACTGGCTTAGCAAGATGTATCCACTGGTGCAATAGTGGCATAAAAATTATAGGAGTAAGAAACTGCTTTATGATTGGATTTAATCTCGGCTTCATAGAATGGAGCCCATATGTGACATGAATATATGGTCTAGAAACCTGAGGCTAGTCAGACAGTGGAGCATACAAGAAAGTCTAATACTACTAGTTTTCTACTAAACTGTTAGACTATTAAACTGACTAGAATGACTTGTTATAGATGAAAGCAAATCGCGTCTTACCAGTAAAACTTCCTTATGCAGCATATTGTGGTTAACAAAGAAAATCACAACTGGTAAGCATTCAGACAGCAAGAGTCTGCAGAGCTTGTAATCCTTGAAGGGGACAATATATAAAACTTCTGCCTCCCAGGTCTCAAGTAACATTGCAGAAGAGGGGGCAGAAACATTACAAGAACCAGAGGTGTTGGATGACCACAAGTTAATAGAGTTTTCCATATAGCTATTCAGTTGTTCATATGAACTCAGAGCAACAGTGACAGCATGTACAAGTCCCAAGCAATTGAAACCAGAAAATATTCCAGCATATAAATGAGGAGGTAAGAAACCCCAGCCTAAGGCACTATGGGCAGCTGGTTGCTGCTGATAGGAGGAGAGTTTGTTTCTTTCTTTTATTTATTTTTATTTTTTTAATATTTTTGGACAGGATCTCCCTTTAGTCCCATTTGACCTAGAGCTTACTCTTTATACCAGGCTGTCCTTGAACTCACAGAGATCTGCCTGCCTCTGCCTCCTGAGTGCTGGGACTAAAGGCATGGGCCACCATGCCGAGGCTTTGTTTCTTTAAAGAAAGGATGTATCCCTTCGTAAGTCATAAGCAGTCCCTGGTGAATATACCTACACTGAGAAATATTTGTGGACACAAATTAGACTCTATGGGCCTTAAAACAGATGATAGATGTGGATGATAGATAAATGGTAGATAGATTGATAGATGATAGATAGATAGGTTAGACAGATGATAGATGATACAGAGGATATANTATATATATATATATATATATATATATATATGGAGAGAGAGAGAGAGAGAGAGAGAGAGAGAGAGAGAGAACTCATTAATTTGGGTGAGAAATAGTATGGGGATGCTGTAGATAATGGCGGGAATCTAAACACAGTAAAATATAGAACCGTCTGAAACTCCAATTCCAGGAGAACTCCAGTTCCAGGGGAATCTGAGACCTTCTTCTGACCTCTGCGGCATTGCATGACATGGGTGCACAGACTTGCATGCAGACAGTACATTCATACACATACAGAAATAAATAAAATTTAAAAATTAAAAAAAAATTACAAAAAAATTCAAGTGAAAGAAAAGTACATTAAACATATAAGTGCTCAAATTATTAGTTTTATTATTTAGGGAAACAGAAAAATCACTGCTGAAAGTTTTCAAACTTCTTTAATCATTTTCTACATGAAAAGGGAATACAATACCTATCTCTAAATAAAAATTGGGGTTTAGTTATCCTAAAATGCTTGCAAACTTACATTCTCATTAAGACATACTTTTACAGAATCACTTCAAAATGATTTTAGTGCAACTATGAGGTAATGAATTAATTAACAAATTAGATTTTCATTACAATTAGCTCTGTAGTGTTTGGTTTTGCTGTTGTTAATGCATAGCTTAATAAGCTACTTGGAAAAAATCAGACATAATATAATTATAACTTATGTTATTATTCCACTAAATCACATGTGGGTTTACATATGTATGTATCTGTGGATTTAGGTAATGTCAATGTGTAAATTAATGTTTCACTCTGAGAGTACATAATACCTTTCAATTATAAATACAGCATTTTCCTTTCAGTGAATCTCGAGTTCAGTGCAAACATTGAGTACATGTATTTTTCTGCACGTTAAACAATTAGATGGAGAAAAAATAATTTTTTAAAAAAGGGAAATGTAATAATATTTTCTACCCATCATGTAATTTTATAATTTCAGTTATGTATTGCAGTTAATTCGCATTATTCTAAAAATTATGTCCACTAAAAACCAGTGAAAACATTTATCAGTATACATTTATTATACATAGTGATGGGATTTGTAGATGATTTTATAAAGATATGCCATGTGAATTTGGCTATACTCAACTCCATCACATTTCCTAAGAAATGTTTTGTGGTATTGGTAAATTGTGGCTACTTTGTTCAATAAAGAGTTACACTTTATGCTCTGTAGCTGATGCTATTTGTTTTTCATGCTTCTTTTTTAATTCTTTAGATATTATCAACTTTAGCTGTAAAAAGTGACCTTAAATAACTAATTTGAAGTCATTGTTGATTAAATTTAATATCTGGATTTCCACAGTCAGTTTTTTTTTATTATTATTATTTCTATTTAGTTTTTATCTTCATTCTACCAAGCTTGCTAAATTTCTACTGGTCTGTAATTTCATTTATTATTGTGGGCAAAATGCTTACTTATATTTAAGTGGGCTAGCTACAACTGGCTGAATATTAAAAAAAAACTGCAAAAATGATCACCTGGATTAGGGGTATGGTGGCCCATGCCTTTAATCCCAGCACTCTGGATGCAGAGACAGGTGGATTTCTATGAGTTCAAGGCTAGCATAGTCTACAAAGCCAGTCACAGACCAGCTTGAGCTATAGGGAGACCCTGTATCAAAAAGAAAAAGAAAAACAACTACAACAATTATAAAACGCCTGGCCACCTGTATGTTTATTATAATGACATAAGCCTATTAAATTACACATCCTTTTTTAATTATTTTTAAATTTTATTTACTTTGTATGCATATGAATGTGCTGTGTGCATGTAGATCTGTGCACCCATGTTGTGCAATGCAGCGGAGGTCAGAAGAGGGTGTCGGATTACCCTGGAACTAGATTTAAAGATAGTTCTCAGCTGCCATGTGGGTGCTGGGGTTTGAACCCAGGTCCTCTACAAGAGCAGTTGGGGCTCTTACCCACTAGGCCTTCTCTCCAGCCCCTACACATCCTTTTTTTTTTTTTTTTGGTTTTATCATGAGTCTGTATGTAAAAACCTTTCCCCTTTGATTATTTTCATCTTCGAAGAAAAAGCAAATTAATCTGAAAGATACGCAGGTTTTAGTAAGTTTAATTTATTAGTAAAGCAAGCAAAATTTGAGCTCCAAAACAAGATATGACAATGTTCTTCAAAAGGGCATGGTGAGCATTGGCAGCATGCATGGGTTTTCTGTTGTGGTCTTTGGTATGTTTCATGAATATTTATGAAGGTGTATCACATTCACGAGGGTAACATTGTCTTTTATTTTGCCTATCATTATAGACTTGAACTCCCAATTTAGATAAGACTTTCCAGGATCCTCTTGAAATTGTAAAATGTTGGTGTGGTTAGGAGAACAGGAGGTGAAAATCACAATGTAAATGATATGAAAATGAAGCCTGGATCTTTCTTTTAGTGTTGCAGACCCTTTGTTTAGTTGTATGTATTTTAATTGGGAAAAATAAATTGCCATCTCAGTTTCTGGGAAAGAGGGAGGGACTTTCCATCTTCAAGAAAGGTTTAACAAGAAGGGTACATTCTAACAATCAGGAGACAACCTTTCGAAGATAGAGCTTCCGTTTTCCTTGCTTAGCTCAAATTAACTTCTTGCTTATCCAGTATCCCTTCCAGTACTATTAACAATTTACAATCACCATGGAGATGACCAAGGTGTGTGTGAGTGTGTGTGTTTGTGGAGGGGGTGGGGGGGCAACAAATCTAGTGGAAAGGGAATTCCTGAATTAAGAACTTTTTCTAAAAAAAGATGTGAATAAATGCATCAATCCCTACTCATTTGGTGTTTGATCTTGTTACCGATTTCAAAAATCAAAGAGGAAAAAGAGGACCCAGTTGAGGAAGAATTAGAAACAGGTATTTTCCTCTGTATAAGCTATTCTTTTTTATTTTAATATCAAAGAGTTATTAAAATTGATATTTAAAAAACATTAAGTGGTGTATATGGTAAAATTTCAACCAGCTTTTATGTTGCTGCTATGGTTGTTGTACATTATATTTAGGGGTTTTCATACACTATTACCGTAAAATCTTTACTTTTGTTATCTATGGCAAATGAAATAGCTCATTTGCTTATCCATATGTTAATGCTAATAAGAGATGAAGTTGAACACTTATTTGTCTTGCTGCTTACTTAATACAAATGATCTATGAATTTTCTGAGTGCTTTATTAGTTATTCTGTCTCTCACTGGAATGCACCCCCAATTACTTGAATTACTTGCTGCTTTATCATTTATCATCTCTAATAAAAAAGATTTATTACAAAGTAAAAGCCATTTATATGAATTAGCAAAAAACACCTTACTTATAAAGATATATCTTATACCTCATTTTGCTTTATTTTTCTCCATATAAGTTATTACAACCTGGCATTTTACTTGTCAAATTATTTATTGGTCTCCATTTATTTTATTGGTAGCATCAATTTTACATTAATTACCATGTCTGAAAATAAGTGGTAAGTTAATTCTAGAGCCCATTAAGAGATTCACAGTATAATAGCACAGTAGCTTTCTGATAGAAAGAAATAGAGCAGTAATGTTGCTCAGCTGGCCTTTCAATTGGGGCTTTGGTTCTAGTATCCAGAAATGAAGGAAACCATTCTCCATTTGTTTTTTGGGGGGGGCTGTGTTACTTCACTAAGCAGAATGGCTTTGATTTCCATCAATTTACCTGTAAAGTTCATGGTGTCATCTTTCTTTACCACTGCATAGAACTCCATTGTGTAGATGAACCACATTTTTGTTATCTACTTGTCAAATGAGGTGCATTTGGGTTGGTTCCAGCTCTTTGCTATTGTGAAGAGAGCTGTAATAAACATAGATGTGCATGTATCTTTGCAGTAGGATGAGTCTTGTGTGTATATACCCAGGAGTGGTATGGCTGGGTCAGGTGGTATGCTCATTTTGAGTCTTTTAAGGGTTCTTCACACTGCTTTCCACAGTGGTTGTACAAGTTTACATTTCCACCAGCAGTGAATGAGTGTTCTTCTTTCCCCACAACCTCTCCAGCATTCGGTGTCTTTTGTTTTCTTGATCTTAGCCAGTCATATGGGAGTGAGATTATATCTTAGAGTGGTTTTAATTTGCATTTCCTTAATTTTTAACGATGTTGAACCCTTTCTGAGATGTTCCTCAGCCATCTTCCTCACTGGTGAAGTCTCTGTTCAGCTCTTTACTCCATTTTTTGAGTGTGTCATTTGTTTTCTTCTTTTTTTTTTTGACTAGTTTGTATATTCTGGATGTTAATAATCTGTCAGATGTATCTCTGGTGAAGGTTTCTTCCCACTTTGTAGATTTTCTCTTCACTCCCTTGATTGTTTCTTTCACTGTACATAAGCTTTCGAGTTTTTTTATAAGTTGAATTTTTATTTTACGGACAGTTTAATATTATTATAGTTATTGTTAATATTATTACTATTATTATTAGTGCCTGTGGCTTATGAGTGTGTGTATTTGTGTAATTGAATGCACGAGCTCATGGTTCTGCCTGTTGAAACCAGAGTAGGAGGTTGGATGCTCTGCTATATCACTCTTGCACCTTATTCTCCTCCCATAAGTTCACTCAGAGAATCAGGAGTTTCTGTAACTCTCCCTCCCCAGTTGAAAAGCTGGCTGGGCAGCAACCATCAATAATCTCCCTCTCTGCAACCCTTATTGCTAGGGTGATAGTGCATGTAACCAGATACTAATATTTCCATGGTGGGCACTCTTACAAACTGAGTGATTTCTCCAGCCCCAAATATTATTTATAATTAAAAAGTGGTTCTTGAGAACATAAAAGTGGTAGATCATTTATCTAGCATTTATGGAAATATCAGGGGATGATTTTTGGTGTTATAAGAGAACAGTTATTTTGGGGCGGGAAGCGGGGTCGCAGGGGAGACGCCATAATGCGCCAGGCCAGGTACGCAGCTCCTCAGCTCTAGGCGGGGTCTGGCGGGGGGCAGCTGGGAGAGGGTCTCCTGTAGCTCTGTGTACCTGGCCTGGCTCTTTATGGCGTCTCCCCTGCCGACCCGGTTCCCGCCCACAAGTCCAAGCAGCACCAGAGCAGAGGGAAACACAACCCTGCTCACCCGAGCGGGGCGGGTGGTCCCCCTCTGGGGCCGGGTCCCCCCTTTAGTAGCCGGTGTTTCAGAGTGAGACCCTCCCCCAGCTGGCCCCGCCAGACCCCGGCCCTAGAGCTGCGGAGCTGTGTACCTGGCCTGGAGCTTTATGGCGTCTCCCCTGCGAAACACGGTTTCCCCCCACAAGTCCAGCCGGACCAGAGCAGACGGGAAAACGGGACCCTGCTCAACCGAGCGCGCCCGGTCCCTCTGGGCCGGGGGGCCCGTAGACGGGTTCACAGCGAGAGACCTCTCCAGCGCCCCCCCCGCCGACCCCCGCCTAGAGGCTGATGAGCTGTGTGCCGGCCCTGGCGCGTTATGGCGTTTTCCCTGCGACCCGGTTCCCGCCCACAAAGTCCAGCCGGGACCAGAGCAGAGGGCAAACGGACCTGCTCACCCGAGCGCGGTTCCCCTGGGCGGGGACCCCGTAGACGGGTTCACAGCGAGACCCCCCCCCTCTCCCAGCTGCCCCTTGCCAGACCCCGCCTAGAGCAGAGGGAGCTTTTTACCTGGCCTGGCGCGTTTTTTTTGGGCGTCTCCCCTGCGACCCCGGTTCCCGCCCCACAAGTCCAGCCGGGACCAAGCAGAGGGAAACGCGACCACGCTCACCCGACGAGCGGGGTCCCTCTGGGCTGGGGACCCCCGTAGACGGGTTTCACAGC